>JABCMJ010014721.1:14982-28209 GCA_014822125.1 Arbutus unedo | reverse complement strand
TTTTTAGCAAGATTTGTGAAGTGGGTTTGGAGGGGCTAACACATACACACTCCTAAGAGAAGACCAGCGGGAGAAGGGAAGAGAGGAGAGAGAAAAAATCTGAGTTTCTCCCCAAAACAGCTGATGTGAGCTATTTAAAATGCCCAAATACACTTACACCCCCCCCCAAATCATATACATACATAAATTGTATTAAACCCCTTTTTAAATCAAATTTTCGGGCAATATTTGAAAAGAATTTCGGGTTCTCACATTTCTATTTGTAACCAATTATCTTCTAGGTCTGGTTCACTAAATAGTTTGCAGAATATTGGAGTCGGTAAATAAAAAGTCCACTAAACTACCTACTACTTGATTATATGTCTCCGACACACTTATGAATCTTCGATCAAGTAAAAGCAAGCACCAACTATTTGGGAAGATGCCACAAAAAAAAAATCTTGGAATTTCTCTGTAATCGTTGCGAGAAACTCTCAGATCCTACATGATCAGAACTAGCCCATGATCTTGGATCGAGTAAGATTTTTGAAATTTGAATTGCAAAATTGTTGCTCATGCACGTAGAACTTATCTCTTGTATGAACTCAATTTAAAGACAAGAACTAAGTATCTGTTCATATTTATGCAACAAAAACTTTGGGGATGAAATAGTGCATGGTATGCCAATTATAAACTTCTGCAAACATGGAGCATAGTAAATTTGCAGAGCTTGTATTTGCCGCATCAAGTTGTTTTTCAGCCTCACAGTTTTCAACCTTACCATATTTATCAGCCAGATTGTCACCTCCAACGAATTATGTTCATAGTTATGGTTTCTTTTTTTTACTCTAGACATCATTCGACTCTCGTCTTCTCTTCAAGATTCTCCACTTAGAACCGGCTTGACTCAGATGGAGGTGATCTTAACTCACAAATTGATGGGATCCTATCCATCCAAAACAACCCAATTTCTTACAAAGAGGAAATGTTACAAGTTTTTCTAAGGAGAAAGCATTACCATATTATTATTCCATGTGGTCTCAAGGAGCACACAAGTTCTATGTTGTACTCGATTGTGGTAGTATCGGGACTTGTGTTTATGTATTCCAAGCAAATATTAATTACAAGAAAGTTGGCAATCTCCCTGTTTTATTACGATCATTACCAGAATGAGTGGAGACTAAACCTGGGTTTGACAAATTGATACACAATATATCTGGATTGAGGAGAGCAATAACACCAACAATTTGGTGGGCAGAGAAACAAATCCCCCTTTAACATTCCTGTCCAAGATCATATTCCAGATCTCCTACGTTGATTCGTACAATTTGAGGAGAATGAAAAGATAACCACGTCAAGCCATCCATGAGATAAGTCGTATACGAGCTTACATGTTATGCCATATGTTTAATCCTATCTTATTCTATTTGTTAATGCATTGATACACGCTGCTCTTTTGGGCCCAACTTATAGCTGTATATTCAATTATGTGTTGGTTGCTATAACCAAAAAAGTGCTCAAACCACAAACTTTGCTAGCCAATGCCACACCAACATAATCTCGCTTGTAGATTCAACTTTAAAGGGGGTTCCCTATAGACCTTTGGTTATTTGTTGATTTTTATGCTTCACATGTAAAAAATAAACTAGATATACATCCACCAAGTCTTAGTAACGAGTCAATCTGATGACAACTTGACCCCAACTCATTATTTTCAAATTGTTGGTGACATTTAAAGAGTAAGAAAAGCTCGCTCTCTCCCACACTTTACTGCCTTTGTTGATGTGGCTAAAGGTAACAGATGACAAGCCGACTGGACATTCTTTCTATGGAGAAAGACAAACATATATAAATCATAAGCACTAGAGGATTTAGATGAAGTTTATTCCTTGTTATAGTACCATTTAGTAATAAAAAATTCTAACCGGGAAATAAAACTCCATAAAGGGCTCCACTAAATTCTATAGTGAGATATTTTAAAATACACATCAACTACTTGCATCTCTTTATGTGATAGACAATATCTGTGTTAGCTTAACACTATAACAATATGTGATTCCGTTTGTTTTAGTGTATGAATATTAATGTGTCATAATTTTTGACAATCAAACTATGACATTGTGAAAAACATATTTGTCACATGTTGTATGCCACGTGTTTTGGAAGAACAAAATAATTTTATTGAACAAGGAGAAAAAAAAAAAAGGAAAGAGTCCGAGAAGGGGTGTCCTAAATTTTGAGTTAAAGTAGAAATATTGATCTCGATATTTATTCAACTTACACAACTGTGGCAAATTGAATTTTTCCATATATAGAGTTTGAACTCGAGAAATAAAAAGGGAAGGAAAGTGCCACAGAAGGCCTTTAGTTGGACCGTTGTGTATCCTTCCGATTCCGCAGCTATGACCTTTTTTGAGAGGGTCATCGCTTATGTTCCTAACGCGATCATTTGGTGTAGTGATTTTTTACTCTCGGTGAAGTTCTGAGCATTACGTTTTCTCAAATAAGGTCTGAATCTCCTTCGTTTACATCAATCAAAGTTTATTTACACAAAGTAGACAAGGTAAATTGTTTTCACCTCTCTCGACGAAGCGATATTATAATATTTTGAAATTCTTATATGATATGAACATGTTCTTATGTGATATGGGCTCCTAGTATGTGGTTTTGACTTGCCCACCTCATCGAAGCTCATTAAACGCAACTCGGATGGGTTATTGACTTCGCGGGGGTTGTGATTGGAATAGCCGAATAGGTCTATTCAGTCATCCTTTTATGCATCTTCTTACATGATATCCAGTATAGGCATTGGCCTGGTCCTGCAACCTTTGCTCATAGTTTTAACACCAGGTCGACCCTGATTCCTCTTCAGAAACAAATTACTGTGGCATTTGGCTCAGCGCCATTGCAACTAGAGAAAATTCTTTTACTTGTTTCAAATAAGAATGGCTATTTGTATGATTATCGTATTCAGTTGAAGCTTGTGGTTGGTTTTTGAATGGTCTCAATGTGTAGAAGTACTTCTCCAATCTTTGATCTAGGGTTGCGTGGTTCAGTTAGTATGGGAACTAGTTTGAAAATATTTTGCTATATTTGTTTTAATCATCCCTGCTTTTTTGCCCTAGAGTTTTTTGTGTCCAACGATGGTCGGGTAATAATTGACTTGAAAAGTATGAAATTTGATCAAAACAATCAGCAACCAACTTGCTGCGCGGTTTGAGAAGTATAATCTTCGTGGCAGTCTGTATTGATATTGTCGCATTAAAATATGGATGCTCAGTACCTTAAAGAGTCTGGTATTGTTACTTCCCCGAAGGAATTCGCTGTAATCTTTAACACCAAGCGCTCTATATATGATTGGTCCAAACCATTGATTTTTCTGGAAGAAACTGAACCCACGCCTTTGGCTTCAGCTTTTTTGGCTACAAAGGACACTTGTTTTCTCGATAAGCAGCATCTTTGGTTGTTATGGCTTGGTCCATATCTATATCTTAGATTAATCATAACATCAACATTGATTTTGAGCAGTGGAATTGGAAGATGAGCGATGATTTGACATACAGGTTATTTAAGCAATTGGATATGATGTTGGTTATAAAAATTTGATAACCATAACTCATGAAATATTTTCAAAATCCTATAAATATGCTAGCTCCTGAAAGTATCTGTGGCGAATCAAACATGATTTTTTGTGCTAACCCTCCAATGAATATGTTTAACATTCGGGGGGTTTCAAAGGATTGAGACAGAAAGGTTATAGCTCTCACCATCCCAAAGATTTGTTGGAACTTCTAAGAAATTATTCTTTTTATGTTCTTCAATTATTTTTACAAGGAGCATTAACAAGCACCATGATACAAGTCTCCTTATTTGGGAAAGTTATTACCCACAATGAGTGCTATGAAAGCTAAGGTGGAAAGTGGCTCTGACAGAGTCTCACCTCCATTATGCATCTTCTTGATAATTGCCTATATTGTATTTTTCAAAAACTAGATTTTAAGTCATAGTGCGACTCTCTCAGTTTATCTTGCCTTCGCTGGCTTCTAACTCAAAATTCAAAACTGCCAATCCTTGATATGCTCAGTCCTTTTATCAAAGACGGAGGAAAACATAAGTATAATGTGGAGTGTTCCCAAATAGTTGATATGACACAAGATACTGTTAAACAACTTTCCAAAAGTCATCACATATGCTTTTTACTCTAATACACAGCAGATGCGAGCACTACTTCTTTGCAAGAATACGACCCCAAAACTCCAGAAGCCACAAATTGGCCAAGTCCTAAGGGACCAATGAAGACCAAGCAACAAGACTACGCAGATCAGGCAAAATGCCCAAGTCCTAAGGGACCACGAAAAACCGAACAAGCTCATTTGCTCGGCAAGAGTCCTCCAGGACCATTTATAAGCTGCATCGTTTGCTCAGCGTACGTCCTCCTGGACTGTCAATAAACAGCCTCGTCTGCTCAACATACGTCCTCCAACACCATTTGTAAGTAGCCTCATCTGCTCAACATACGTCCTTCGAGACCGTTAATAAGCAGCCTTATCTGCTCAGCGTATGTCCTCCGGGACCATTTATATAGCCTCATTTGCTCAGCATATGTCCTCCGGGACCATCAATAAGCAACCTTGTCTGCTCAACATACGTCCTCCAAGACATCAATAAGCAGCATCGTCTGCTCAGCATACGTCCTCTAGGACCGTCAATAAGCAGCATTGTCTACTCAGCGAATGTCCTCCAAAACCATTCAAGACCTAGCAGCCTTGTCTGCTCAGCAAATGTCCTCGAGGACCTCAAAAGACCGAACAGTCTCGTTTGCTCAATAAAAGTTTTCCAGGATCTCAAGCGACTTAATGACTGGTCAGTTTTGTCTACTCGGGAAATAACACAATTAAGACCAATTGGAAGTCTTTTGTGGTAGAGTAATCATAATGCATAAGTGCAATAAAGGAAGAAAATGACAAAAAGTCAAGTTATGAACAAGTTCCTCTCTAAATGAGAATCATCGGGGGGAATAAACACAAATTTTCTTATCACACTTGGGGGAGTACATTGAAATATATCCACATCAATAATAAAAAATTTATAAAAGCCCTACTCAGCTGTCGGCCCTAATCGGCATCTTCTACAGCCTTTTTATCTGTCTTCTCAAGAGGCCACCACATGCCCCATGATGGGACTTTTTATTACCTTCATTCAGTGAACATGGTGGAGACTGAGAAGAGCAACTATATTTCCTCAACCTCTCCTTATTCAGCCTAAAAAATAGGGGATTAACTGATGAATATGAAAATATTAACTGAATACGACTACTCTTTTCGAGTGTATATCTCTATTTAGATACCGAGGACGACATAAGAAAACGGTAGAGACTTATCCTAAAATACTAGTCTCCTGTGGGAATAGAACTATAGTCCTAAGTCAAGTAGGACTCAAACTCCCAAGGACGATGAGATAACTAAAGCTTATCCAACACCACTTGTCAGCCCAATCTATATCCCTAAAATAATGAGATAGAGTCCTAGTAGGACTCTCTGCCCCCCAGTTTTATATAAAGGGATTCTCTTCATTCTCTATGTATGAGAACTCTATCTCTAGAAATCTATACATTTCTCCACTATCTACTTTCTCCACAATATCGTCTGACTTAGGCATCGGAGGAGTGTTGGTTGGCACCACACCGATGTCCTTAGTATTTTTTGTAGGTATTCGATCTCACCTCAGACCATCCAGAGGATTAGATGAACGATTGGAAGCTCGGCCTCGAAAGGGCTAAAAATCGCTTCATCAATACCCAACATCAAAATCGCCATAAAATCATTGCAACCTACGTTCAAAATATAGATGTTCAATTGTCTCCATTTTTGTCTTCACAAACTTGGCAACACCCATTTGTGCTCGTGTCGTGCCGAAGGAGACTATCCTTGTGATAACACCTCTGTGGTTCTTCCTTAGCAATGACTTGCAAAAAAACTAAGGACACTGGTGCAATGCCGACCAATTCTCATTCGATGCCTAAGTTAGTGATCGGGTTATCTTAGGGCAAACCAGAAAAGAAAAACTGTGTTCTCAAGTCTTAGGCCGTACCCCTTTTTTTCCTCTCTGTCGCAACCTTAAACTTCCTCAATCCTTTTCTCCCTTTTCGGGGTTCGTTGCAATCGAATTAGTGATAAGATCACCCATTCTGGGATTGGATAGGAGATTTATCCCTTCTAGTGGGTGTGCTAGATGGGATAATCCTATTAGGAGTCTGTAGCTAGGAAAACTTGCGAATAAATTAATCGAATTCTATTCTAGAAAATAATTTCATTAAATCGATAACCGAATATTACAGAACATGATTACAATAGATTCACAAAATAAGACAGAATACCAAACCAAGTCCTGTGGATTCACAGTCCCCTTAAAATAAATTCGCCGCTTCCCGTGGGTGTTGGAGTATCGCACCGGCGCCTGTCTCCCAGTAAAATAGATCACTTGGTCGATGGAACATCACCCGATCAACCGCCTATAATCGAATTAACTGTGTGTGTCTCTCTCTCCATAAAAAAGTAATAGAAATCAAGTAAGAAATTCCGTAGACGAATTTTACAAATCGTTCCGTGTTCTTCAAAAACTACATATGGATTCACTATTTATAGAATTTTAAAGGCATGTAGAGGGGTAAATGAATATCAATGTGCAATTGATGGACATCAATGCTACCATAAATGGATTATAATCGTTGAGACCTTTCGGTTGCCTCGTGAGATCCACCGGTGTCCCAATATCATTCACAATCTTTTCAAATTTCTAATAATCCTCCACATGAATGAAATTGTCAAAAAAAACTGACATAAAATATAAAGCATACCCGGAGAGAGAGAATATCGAATAATCCTTGCATATGATAGATAGTTTTTGACCTTGAACATTTCCTTGTAAAAGCCTATCGAATTTACTAGCTAACTAGTGAATGTGATGTCTTGAATTATTCTATCGTTTATGTAAACCGAGACAATATACTCTATACAGGAACTTCTTCTAACACAGTTTAGTTCTCACTATTGTCTTTGTTTTGGCCACAAACATACATCCTAATTGTGCAAGTGTTCTAAGAATTTCGCCTTCTCAAATTCTTATTAAAGCGACCACACTTCACACTCAGATAGGTGACTTCTTATCATGAGTATTTCAAATATGCTATTACGAATCTCAATTTCAACGCGTAAGAGTCATTAAAAGCAAATAACAATTTCTTATCCTTAACAACATCATTGTCACATTATAGGAAATGGTAGGTCCATCAATCTCCTCAGTGATCTCCATAACCATATGTGATTAGGTTGTCTCATTAAACCTTAACCTTGGGATCTCCAATCAATAAGATTGAGTTTCCATCATGATAGTTTTTAACATCATCGGCTTTAGCCACATTTCTGTCAATGCTTTACAACTAGCTTTCTATTTAACCCTCTAATTAGCAGATCTGTAATATTGTCTTTTAACTTTACGCTGTCAAAATATGACAATTTAACTTAAGAGTAGTTGTTTAATGGTATTGTGTCTACAACAACATGTCAGGACTTACCATAACACAACTTATGACGTGTCCATCCAATAGCTTGCAATTTATACATATTGTTGGCACTAGTTTTTGTTCACCTAGGAACATCTTCCAAAGGTTGGCATAGTCATACTTCTTCTTCATTGCCTCGCCTAGAGCATTAATGGACTCTAACTAATATTATAGATCGTTTTATACAAGTCTATTTAGAAGATTTTCAACACATAATTGCACCTGCTAGTGTGAAAATATATCCACTTATGGATTCCGAATCTTTTATATCAGATATTCAGTTTGCATCATTGTACCTTTTTAGTACCGTAAGATATATGGTATAATGTAGTCTATAGTCACGAATGTGCCCCAGGTATCATAACAACATGACTATCACTTTCCAGTGGTTCTCTCCTGAATCTACACATAATCACGTGTCTAAAAAATGATGCATTTCTCGATCTCCTGATCATGTTCTTGTGAATATTGAGTAGCTCAGATTTATTCACGAGAATTGGACATGCACCACAAAAATCGATCAACATACAGTTAATGATTTTTTCACATTTCTTGGCCCTCTTGGGTATAGATACTATCACATATGCAAGATACCCCTACATTTCAAAGAATTAATAGGAAGACTCTCAGCCCCCACATTCATGGATTTTTTTCACATTCCTTGCGTGATACCATTGCTCACAAGCAAGACCATATAGCACTATTTCATGCTACCAATGATAAAAGCGTAAAACTTGTTGTCTTCTTATTCATATACAACTTCACGTAACATAAATCACTGAATCAAACTCAATCATTTGGTGGTGTTTCTTTCAACATACTGCAAAGAAGTCTTAATCACTTTGACTTTCATGCCAGCAACAACTTGCCAACTCTACTCATTCTCATCAAATAGAGAAGTACGATCCCGTAGGGTCACTGTTGGCTCACCAACAGTTGTGGTCATACCACTTGAACAATGCCATAATTAATTCTCATTTATGCATTTTCTACAATAAATGGTACTAGTCAAATGCATTAATATCCAATAATGGTATAAATACCATCTTAATAGTAATTGTTCGTTACAACTATACATAATCCCGCACAAAGATTATTTACATTAAGGCACCACATAAAAGCATTCGTGCAATTTTTTCCACAAAAAATTTCAGCCCCAATAAATTTTACACAACATGTGTGAATTTATGAATTGCAAAATAAAATAGCCCAACAACTATTTTTTTTTATTTTATCAAAATAATCCTTTACTTTTTTCCCATACAAAATCTATATGTTGACTAGTATAAAGAACGAGGGATTCACCGTTGCTTCAACATCAATTGCCCTGCCTCAGTAAAAACACATGCAGTAGAATTCACCATGCAGTTCTAAAACTGTATGGTGAATTTTCACTGCTTCTTCATTTGATCAAAATTGTTTTTTGATAAAGTATAAAAAAAAATATCAATTACCCTTGCTTATTTATTTTATTAAAAATAACTACTTTAAAAAGAACAAATTGACTTTAGACACAAAATATTTTAAATAATATATCTAGTCCAATGACTATAGTTGAACCATCCCAAAAACATAAATAAATATCTAATACAATAACAACAGTATTATACATTTAAAATTTTTCACTAGTGTTCTTAATAGAAAATATATTTTGACAGAATTAAATTTTATTGTATTTAGCAAGAAAAAAGTATTTAAGCAGGGATAGCAGGGATCCTTCCATTTTTTTCTAGCGAATACCCCTACCCTCGCCCTTTCCCCGTAAAAAAAAAAAAAAAAAAAAAAAAAAACACTATCCACCCTTCAAATTGATTCTACAAAATAACTGGGCGCTCTTAAGACCGAAAGAAGATAAATAGGAATGGCTGCAATTCATTATCTCTTCATCTCCCTCTTTCATGAAAGAGCTCACCAAATTTATTATCTTAACCCTCATAATAATGTGTGCCAGGATAACAACTCATTTTAAACAAATGAGTATTTCTGTGTACTGTAATACATAGAAAGTATCTAACGTGATCGCTATGTAATGCAAAAGAAAAATTTATATGTTCTTATTTAATAATTAGAATCGCTCATTTTGTAGTTCTCGAGATGTATACCATTTATGTAAAAATTAAGTTGATTGAATATTATTAAATCTTGATTGAATCATGTTTATTTTTAGAGCAAATTGATATTCAGACTCTGATTGTCCATTGATCTGAAGACCAATATTGACTATTTGAATAGCCACAGACGGAACTTGCAAGCTGGGCTAGTTGGTCGTGTTCTTGGTTAAGCTGAACACTTTGACCGCCTTTGGCCCTATTTGACTTCAAGTTCTGAATGGATGATTATGTCCTACTTCAAGGGCCCATTATCCTCATCACTTGGGAGTAAATTATTGTGGACAAAGACTTGCCTCGCTAAGCCTCAACCTGGCCCAAGGTCACTTACCGCTAAAATCATGCATCTAATACTTCTGTCAGCTATGTACACAAAAAGCAGCCGTGCCGTACATTTTGAAAGAACCTTATTTAGCCAAAAATGTCTACTTCAGCAATGCAATCTTTAAGTTCTTTTCCAACTAGATTTCTTCATCCAACCACCAAAAGAACAGTGCAGTACAATAACAATATAATCATTGGCATATTGTATCTTGACTTTGAATTAGATCCCACCCTCCCAAATTGCGTATCTAAACAATGTTCCGAAGAAGAAAAAAAACTGATATAACAATACAATGCAGACATACCCTTCTTGTGCATCTGCCATTCCAGACTCCAATTCTTTGCGGGAAACCTGATTTGCCTATGTGAGTTGTTAATCTTAACCCTTTCAACTTGTTTGGATCAGCCTTGTATTTGCAGACAAAAGATCAGCCTTATATTCGGTCACCTTGTAAGACGCCATCTAGTCCATCTTTTACTTCCGATATCTTTTGCATCTCGTCCTCTGCAAGATCACTATGACAAGAAGTAGATTACAGTTCCTAGATCATTAAAAAGATTTGACTATGCACTTCCAAATCACAGACGTGTTTACATAAACTCAAGCCAGCGAATAACAAAAAACTACACAATGAAAAACAAGAGGGTTACAATATTCAGTTCCATACATCAAGCTAGCAAATCTAATAGACAATATCTGGAGTTTGCGGTTGAGATGCCGTGACTGATTCATTTGGAGCAGAAACAGTTTCTGAAGTTCCCACTGCTTCAACTTCACTATGCCGCGACTGCTCTGAATCTTGATCTGGGAAAACTTCCGATTGCAAATCTGGAACAATATTATTCACATGTAACCACGTCAGTTCCCACAGGCTATCTCCGCCTAGGGCACCCCTCTGCACAAGAACTCCCTTACTCTTCATGACAAGCAAGGTGTTTTTGAGAAGCTCAGGGACAAGTTCCTGAAGCTTCTCGCTTTTCTTTCCTCTGACTTTCACCTTCATGTATTTCTCCATGCGACCAAGCACTCCCAGCCATAATTTGCAAAAAGTGTTCATTTGTGATAGCTCTTGGACTAACTGCAGAAATACTTTAGAGAGAAGCTTCAATGCAAAGACTAGGGTCACTTCCATGTTCCGGTAGTCTTTTTGGGAGTGGCCCTGAGAAATCTCAAGCAAATCATCAAGCATGGTGAATATAACCAGTTCAAAACACTGAAACCATAAAGTCTGGGGTATGCCCACTTCGTCCACTCCTGCCAAGCACATTTGCAACGATAAGAGTGCATGGTTCCGAACTTCCTCTCTCTGGTCCAAACAAACTTTTCTCAATCCTTGCACTAGCCTCAGCCACATCTCCCCTATATCCTGCGACATTTTCACAGACTCTGCTTCTTCTCCCGAAGATGCCTTGGTTTCTTGGGCCCACTGTGCCAAACAAGCGACAGAGCCTGCCATGAGATCAAGTGAGCGCACAGACTGGTCTGCCTGTCCAACACGGGACTCAGCAAACTGCCTCGCTGCGTCAGCACAGAGGACGTAATTGGCCGGCGTCAAGTGGGCCCCGTCGGCCATCACAAATGACAGGGCATCAAATCCAGCATCAGAAGCTTCCGGGTGACGTGCCGTGATTGAGAGCAAGGACATGATTGTCCTCCACCCCGTTGGCAAACGGATATGAGTGGCGTTTGCCTTCACCAGACGACTGTCATGAAGAATAAGAAACTATGCAATCAAAAACATGAAGGTTGTGCAATTGAGTTCTATACATCAAGCAGTAAAGCTAAGAAAGCAAGCAGTAAAGCTAAGAAAGCAAGCGAGACACTCTTTGAGCCAGCATAGGCAAATTTTTGTCTCCAACAGGCTAGCAATTGCCTAGGCATTTTACTTATTTTATTTGGGATGGCTAAATATTGCCAGCCTTTAGAGACTACGCAACTTTTTTTTTAACCAATTGGAAAATGCCACCATCATTAGCCATCACCTCGATATCATGTGTTGATGTGTATTTTTGTGTTCATTAACCAGTAAGGTCAAGCAGTGTGGAACACAAATAAAAAGTGGCTAGGCAAAATAAATATTGAACTCTTTTGTGTATTTTTGACTAGGCAAAATGCATATTAGTGTAGGAGATGCTCGAGTAGACTATATATTAAGATAGACTTCACTCCACCAGATAGAATGTATCATATTTCCTCTTTTTCGGTTTTCAAGTGACAAAACTAGAGTCAAATCCTTCCCAAGAGTAGTGAATATTCCAAACGTACTAAAAACTTAAACCTGGATATAATATACAGTAAATTTTCATCAAGGGAAAGATGAATTACAGCCCCGGGCACAGTAGTACCGACAAACAAACAAACCTGACTTCCTGTGTGATCTGCAAGCAGTACGCATCAGCAACACGGGCATCTAACTTCAGAACCAGTTGCAGTGACCTCAAGAGTTCATCAGCCAGGTTCTCCTTATAGGGCAGCAGCCGCTGGCATATCCGGAGGAGACCAAAAACAGCTTTCTCAACCAAGGCACAAGGGGTCAATGCTGATTGGACAATGTTAGATATATGCTCATAAACACCCTGCCACAGAAGCACAATCCTATCCCTGTTGTTTAGGGTAATAGCGATCAACAATTCCAAGCAGAAAACTGCAGTGTCCTCGTCCTCCGGAGAACTATTCCCTTTCTGGGGTCGCCCCGCTGCCCAAATAAGTGCCTTCGCAAGCTGTAACAAAGAATCTGCTTGTAAAAACTTACTCTCCGTGAAAATGCTGTCAATGTGGCATGTCTGAATGGTCTGAAGTGTCCGTTGATGAGCAGCTAGTTGTTGTTCAGTGGGTTGTGATCTTGGCTCCTCTGTGTCTAGAGATAAGAGCTGACTGAAACGACCCATAAGTCCAGAAGATCTCTTAGGAGTACCTGTGGACTAGGATCAAGATTTCATTGAGCTATGATATTTCGGTTAGCCAGCAAATAAACGTTTTGGAAACATCTTGAAAACATTTCCAAAACGTAGCTGAACATAGTAGAAATGTCAAACGAGTTTCGGATTATATATTGACTAGCATATTACCCGTGCCTAAAGGCACTTCCGTATGATGTTAACCGTTGTATAAAGTAACCAAAAGTCCAACCAATGACCCCTATAAACATAAGCCAACCAACTCCTTCCAAAAAAAATGTCTTTTAAAACTGCTTCACATAGTCCATATAGATTCGGTAAGTCAATCGGGGGGGGGGGGGGGGGGGGGGGGGGGGG
>JABCMJ010014721.1:0-14956 GCA_014822125.1 Arbutus unedo | reverse complement strand
GGCGCCGGGGAGTTGGGGTTGGAGAAGAGAGAAATTTATAAGTTTCCATTTCTCAATGAAAAATTGAAGGCACAGATAAAGAAAACCACAAAGCGAAATTTTTACTTTTTCATACAAAAAGAATAAAAAAATTTAACATATTTTTTTCAAAAACCTTATAAGCAAGATAAATAAGAATGATGTGTTTTGGCCTTGATTCATATTGAGAAACCAATTCTAGTAAAACTTCACTCTTGACTAAAGTTGTTAAGGCATTGTTCGACGGCCACTCTAGCAGTATATTCAGTAGAATGGTTGGCATCCACCATAAACACATCATAATAACTTGTTCATTATGGGGCCAGTCCATACAGGTCAAAGCCTTAGCTTTAAACGGGGCCCCTGCAAGTAGACAATGAGATTCGTCCCCCGAGAACTAGTCAGCAATAGGTTGAGGGAAACCCCAAAACCGGCCAGATACCTCAGCTATCAAGAAAAAAAAAAATTCGTTTATTTCTCTATTATCTCACCAAAAATATAAAAGTTACTCATAAAACAAAAAGAAGCAACCACTTTAGCAAGCAACTTAAATTTTGTTCAACGTATGTGAATGCCGCGTTATCAAGAACGTTAGTGGACTAATAAACTAACGTACTCCAACCACATTGAAATTCTTGTTTTCAAAAACTAGACATCATAATACATGCATCACGACAATATGTAATACCTTCAGTTCATAACAAAAAAATATATTCTAAATTTGCACTCTACACAACTTTGATGCGACACCTAGTAAGTAGGAGGATCCACTACAGCATTGTGTCAACAACTGAATTCATTTTGCACGCAGAGGACATAATTTCTCGAAGCTCACCATTTACTGAGCTCCGTACTTAAACCTAACCGAAGATACTAGCAAAGTGGTTTCTAAGAACAAATCCTCCACAGCAGTACATTTTATACGATGACTACACCAAGAACATGGATGAGGAAATAAAGGGAAAAATGAATGCCCCAATCCGACAGACAAAATACTGCCATCACACTCAATTTATTTAAAAGAATGTTTGCACAAATTTACATAGAACAAACACACGGGAAGTTCTTTTTCAACAGTATCAATTGTATTATTCTATCCTTTATGACAAATTTGATTAATAAATGTGCAGAGGAAAACTGAAAATGCCATTCATCTGCCATGACTAATTCCTAAAAAAGAAGATGCCTTGTTTGTTTCTTTGAAAAGTCGACCTAGGCGGCCGAATAGTTGGCGCCTAGTGCTAGGCGGCGGTGGGCGAACTACTTGGCACCGAGGGTGCTAGGCAGCGGCAGTCCAATGCCACGAATTTACTTTTTAGGTGTGCATTAGACGTTTTGGCATTAGTCGATAAGTAAGTGGTGATTAATCGGCTACGCCAATGAATTGGCGGGTTAACTTTGTAAGTGTTAAAAAGAATCGGGATTAACTTAGTACTATCTTGAATAAATATTGGGATTTTGTGTTACTTTCTTAATTTAATTTGGTTATGAATTTTGAACATTGAACTTTATTTTTGACTAGTTGTTTATTACTACTTATTTTTTAATTTCTAGTTGTTAGTATTAGAGTTTGTCTCACATTGATTAATTATTACCTCCAAAACTAGTATATAAACATGGCCTTCCTCTCCACTTATTACCAATTGATTTTGAATTCGATGCTTTAACATGATATCAGAGCTAAGGTTTCAGTGATTTGGACAAGACTCTCTTGGTTGATTGTTCCGTTATTTGCGCCTTAAGTGTACCTTGTTTCCTTATAATCCATGTTCTATGAATCCATTATTTACTTTTCCACATGTGGGTCAAGGATCACACGTGTAGGGACATTAGAATTTGTCCCACATTGATTAATTATTACCTCCAAAACAAGTATATGAGCCTGCACGGCCTCTCCACTCATCGCCAATTAGTTTCAAGTTGAATGCTATAACATAGTATTAAAGTTAGGGTTCCAGAGGCTTTTGAACAACACTCTCTTGGTTTGCCCCTTTGTTGTACCTAAAGTGCATCTTAGCTCGTTATGATATGTGTGTTACAGATTCGTTGTTTACCTCTCTATGTGCAGGTTAGGATTCGTACATGCGAGATAGTGTTAGAGTTTGTCACACATTAAGTAATTATTACCTCCAAAATTAGTATATCAGCCAAGACTGCCAATCCACTCATTGCCAATTTATTTTGAGTTGCATGTTTAATAGTTACTTCAGCCATAATTCATTTCTTCCTAATCTTATGGCATTTCTCACTCAAACTTTTGGGGGAGGTGAAAAATATTTTTAAAATAGTAAAAAAAATTGACTAATCTCCAAGTGCCGATTATTCCCTGACTAATCGACCAGGTGCTAGGTGTCACTCTTATGCCCAACTAGTGCCTAAGGACTTTTAGAATATTAAAAGGAGGAAATTTTAGTGCTTTCGGGATGAACTCGCCTTATTTTACTAGTTCTTTTAGTTGTTAAACATTAACTACGGCATCATAGTTGTAGCATATTATCAACATAATTTCATATTTGTGAGAATCATCATTAATTTTGATCACTGAAGACATTTAGAGCAAACAAAAAAACCCGAAGACGACTCCATCAATATATCATCTCTCCATTTCGTAAGTGAATATCATTTCGAGAAAATGATAAGAGATTTCATCCATTTTAAAGAATAAAGCCCATTCTATAGAAGTAGTACCCATGTATTTAGTGAGCTGTTGTTTTCACACCAACCATGACGTTCTAGTTTTGTAACACCCCATGTAAACTACTAGCCCAATAACTTGTTGTAGCCCAAAATGCTCAAGCCTAAATTACTAGTAATAACATATACGGTTCATTATATACCCAAGATCACTCATGGAGACTTTCGATGTGGGAAGGAATGTCACAATCTCCCCACCTTTAAGACTTTGCACCCTCGTAAGGGGTTAAACACTAGAGTCACCACGGCCTAACCCCGGGTCTGTTCTCTAATGACCAAACAAAGTCCCGACTCCACATTCGATCGTGTACATGAGTCGCTCTGATACCATTTGTAACGCCCCATGTAAACCACTGGCCCAATAACTTGTTGGAACCCAACCACGTGGCCCAAGATGCTTAAGTCCAAGTTACCAGTCGTAGCATACATGGTTCATTATATACCCAAGATCACCCATGTAAACTTTCGATATGGGATGGGACAGCTCTATCGAAGCTTTTGGATTAGGGTAATTTGATATTTAGATCATACTTAATTGAGGGGACTTAAGCTATTCACCGCTATATTGAGTAGTACATTGTGCGACTATGCTTAAGGGCCTAAGAAGAAGTTTGGAAAGGATCACCAACATCAGTTTATCATCAAATGGGAGTCTTGACCACTAAAAAAATACTGTAAAATGACACATTCCTGATCAAAAGAATGATGCTAAAGAATGGGACTATGAACAAACTTTATAATCTGAATGAAAACCCAACTTTATAAAAGCATTCCACAAAAAGTAATTGAGGATCAATAAACTAGACAAAGAAAGCAATTGAACATGTTCGCTTCCCTCCTACATTTTCCTTCTCTTCTAATGAAAAAAAAAAATTGTATACCATTACGGGTGGACTGTCCATTTCTATAAAATCGCCACTGGAAACATGGCTATCATTATGACAAGATGCTTCTTAGAATTTATATAATAAGCACATTGTCACTATTCAGAGAATAGAAGGTAAACAAAGCAGTGGCTTTCTTTGCCAATGGTTTCGTATGCATTTCCATAATGAGTTAATGGTAACTATCTATCAAGATATAATTTGATCGTCTAATGACTTTGTATTCCACTCGACCCCATAAAGGAATTGATAAAATCTACGGAATATGGCCATCAAACAGGGGAAAAAGAAACTATAGAAATATTTAATTGGTGGATTAGGAAAGTGGACTCAGATTAGGAAAATAAGATGGATGTTACTCCAAATCATTCAAGCAGAAAAATAAATTCAGATTAGAAATGCATGAAACCATCACAAATTCTATTTTTGTCTTAGTAGAAAAATAAGAATCAAACCATTTTCAACTTTAGGGAAGATATTTTGGATTGTGTGCTTATGTCATTGTTGGGTAATTCTAATACGTGTCGAAACAACCCAATGTTTTGGTACTTTCATAGCATTTTGACATGTTTCAATGTGCATTGGTAAGTGTTTGTGTCAGTAGGAAACTAAGAATGTCAGAATTCCACCACGAATGTCTAATTTTGGACTCCTAGGAAACAAAAACTTTTCAGTAATTTTTATGGAAAAGAAAGGAAAATCTGTTCCTTGCCTGTGGACGGCATGTGAGCAGAGGATAAAGAACTGGCAGGAGGCTTCCCATGTCCAGGCTCAGAAGAAGAAAGCTCCAAGTCGTCTGCCGCATCACTGGCAACACGAGCGGGAAGAAGACCTAGCTTGTGCAATCTTAAAATGCAATCCAGGATATTTCTCCACCCCGTTCTGATGAAATCCCCATACCTATTGGCAATATCAAAAACTAGTACAGTTGCTTTCCTGGCTTTTGTGTCATCTCCAAAGGCCAGAACTGGTTCCTCAACAGATGATGATGGGTTTAATAGGGTTGTAAACTTACAGAGGGACACAACTAGATCATCCAAAACATCTTCCAAATGGTGGCATGCTGAAATTTTTGCAACAGCCTGGAATCCCTCAATGCAAGTTTGGTATACATCTTCATGCTCCGCGTGATCGAATACCACAGAGATAGCAGCGATGGTGGGACCCGACATAATGGCAAACATGTCGTGGTCGAGGTGCGATTTCGAATCGGACACGATGAATGGAGCGGTTTTTTTGGATTTGTGCATTAGATCGATCCAACGGCTTGGGGTCATTTCGGGAAATCCCGCACCCTGCTCTGGGGTTGTTCGGATCTCATTTTTGCAGATTGAGTGGTACAAATCTGTCAGAAAATCTCTAGGAAGGTCATTTCCACCGTTGATATGGCGGTTATTCCGGATGAAATCTTCCTCTGTCATCTTCTTCTTCACCTGGACATTGTGCTGATCTGTGTTGAGCATTATTATTGAATAGGACAAAAGGAGAGCAGCATCCTTGTTAGCTAGAATTTGTGGAGATTGCTCATAGTATCTCTCTGAGAATGCCTCAAGTACCCTTTGTATCTTTTGAGACTCTCCCGGAAGTCGGAAAGTTTCCAAAAAAAGCCGCAAAGCAGTATCCAGATTCATGTCTTGGAAATCAAAAGTCCAAGCAAACTCGTGAAGAACTTGAACACAAAACTCATCATGATTTCCTAGAAAATCACCCACAAGATTCTTGTCCAACCCTGAGGTATACCTGAAAAAGCACGCCACACTTTGGGGATCGAGTTTTTCAGGCAACAGATGTGTCCCTTGAAGAAACTCTAATCCTTTCTTAGGGTCCCTATTGAAGTGATCAGCTCCAATCATTAACCTTCTTTTGATGTATTTCCTCCTCCGTACAAAAGGGACCCAATGGTGATGATCGCCATAGTTATCACACTTCACCATCCAAAAGGGTGTATACTCCTCAAGATTCACAGAAGCCGGTTCCATATTGACCAATCCATTACTTATCCTCTCAGCCATTCCCTGAATTACTGCAATAAGACCATCTAAAGCCAGAATATGCATTGAAGATAATGGGCAGTTAACTGGAAATGCACTCTTGGACAACAAATTGCCTAGCTCTTCGAAAACATTACTGCATGTTATATCGCAATCCAAGTTAGAATACATCTCAACCATAAATGTTTTCTGCCTGCAGAAATCAACAAGAGCCTCCATTGCAACCTCCTGCTGCTGGTATGAAGCCCCATATCGGCTTTGAGCAAGCCTCAAAATCACACAAGAAAAGAAAGCCTCCAGCTGTAATTTGAGTTCGGTGCGCAAATTATGATACAGATTAAGAACAATGCTACATACAGTTGAAAGTATAAGTGGACTCATTGACAAGCCAAATTGCATCAGGTTACGGAATAGTTCATCCTGTACCAACGTTAATAATCTGGGGTGTTGGCGAAAAGAGGGGCCACCTAATTCAATCGCTGAATTAATTAAACTCAAAGCAAAAAGCGGCACATCCTCATCAAAAGCTATAGTGTTTGATCTGGGACCCGTTCCCATATGCTCAATAATGTTCAACAATGAGCACAAAAAATGAAATATCTCAACCATGCAGGGGACCCCATATGGCTCGGTCATTAAATGCAAATCAAATGGAATAGCATCCTTTCCATTACCAGATCGGACTGCACTTCCATCCATCATGCCATAAACTAGACCACTCTGAGCACTAGAAGCCAAATTTGCCAACAACTGTTCACTATCATATTCAGAACTACCATTGCCATTCTCCAATTGCTTACCCCCAAAATTGTAATCACTATCCATGCCACCAAACTGCACAAGAACAAAATGACTTCATATAAAATTCAGAAAGAAGAAAATAACTTAGCCTGAAGAATCTGCAGTTCTGACATTTTCAGAAAAAGTAGAATTCACAACACCCAATCCACGGTTTCCATCTTAACAAGCAGGTATATCTTGTACTCTGCACTTAACCACACAAATAAACATAGGTAGACCATTGAACATAATTAAGAAGATACCTTCCTACAATGCCAGAGCAATATAGGATTATCATCAAAATGCACCACGTGACGCTACAGATAGAGGAACATCGCAAAGATTTTTGAACAAATGACGATTTTGATATCTTTTAAACATAAGATGATTTCATGTTTTTTGAAAACGCTACATATTAGAACATAGAAGCAACCTTTAGGTTTCTCTTAATCGCTATATCAACTGCCGCTGCCATCGACCAACTGCCAACAAAAGACCCTTCTAACAAGACAAAAAAAAAAAAAAGGAAATATTGAAAAGGAAAAACAAAGAGTGGAATAGCCAAAAAGCAACTACAATTTTAAGCAATGGGCACCAAAACCCAGTATAATGATTAACAAAACCAAGCAGATGGTTTATATATCTCAACTTTTGCACTAAAAACTGATTACTCTGTGAAATTGCAAACATTCGTGCACTCTAATATAGGAGGGTTCTGAAGTGGATTGTTTTCGCCTAAAACCTCGTAATGGTCTGTTTTATGATAACCACGAGTCAATGACCATTTAGACGGATCACAATGTCATTAGCATTCTAATGTACTGTAGTGAGCATCCAGATTGACCTTATGTGGTGTTAAGCGCTGTTGGGCCAAACCACCCAAATTAAAAGTTGAAAACTTCATTGGTGCAATCTCTCAAACAAAACAAATGGCATCAATCAATTGCCATAAGAAATCCCAAATATACGTCCAACCCCCTAAAATATCAATTTAACTGTAGATTTCGAGATGCTGAATCCAGAAAGAAAAGGGGGGAAATGAGATATCTTACACCATAGTTTGCTCGTACATAAATTTTACAACGTCGTAGATCCACCACATCTAAACCCCTAACAACACAAGCAAACCATTTGTGTAACAAAGATTCGTAGACATAGACTAAAAGGTCTACAAAAATTGAACCATATGGACATCATCTACCCAAAACAAAACACCAAATACAGACCTAATTTGAGTTTTCATGCCACAACAAAATCCTGGATGAAGGATTGCAAACTATTCTGCGGGCCCCAAGTTGCCACATCAGTTGGTGAAGGAAGCTAACAACTGCGGGGTCTTTACATCATCACAGGGTTGAAATCCGGGAAGAAGACAGATGAGAGAGAGAGAGAGAAAGAGAGAGAGAGAGAGAGAGAGACCTCAAACGAATAGGGAAAGGCAAGGGAACCAATTTCAAACAGACCTCGATGGAGAGAGAGAAGCAGAAGTCGTAGGGTTGTGAGGAGAGAAGCGGGAGGGATATAAAATTTTGGGGAAAACATCTTAGTCCTCCTCACCATTTTGGAGCAATCCCAACAGTTTAAGATAGATTCAGTCTCACTAACCAATCTAACATGAACCTTACGCAGAAATTAATGTCTGAAAGCACTTGATAGCCTCCTGATGTACATAATTTTTGTGCATGTCTTTATTTTTTGTTCTTTTTCTTTTTTTCCTTTCCATGTTCATGAAGTACGGTTTTAGCCAACAAGAATGTATAGGACTTTTCCTAGTTCCTATACAAGCTTGATACCCCTCTTCCACAATACAGCAAACAGTTGATAGCCAACAGGTGCAACTAGAAATATCTTCCAGCTTCCTCATAAGTTGGAATACTGTTCATGCTTCTATATATAAGTCGTAGAGGATCAGTACAGTGGTTACGTGGTATATAAGAGTCATAATTTTGGTGAGATTCCCAAACTGAAGCTCCAAAGCTTGTTATCATTAGTGAAACGAAGAAGTCCAAAAATAGAAAGAAAAGGAAAATGATAAAGATGAAGATTTATAAGTCACGATGCTTTTCATTTGTATATATTTCAGAGAATGTAATGATGTTTAAAACTAAAAAGATGAAAAAGAAATGCCTCATACCTCCTGTTTCATAGAAATAGTTCCTTTAACCAACGAGCCTTCTGTGTCGTTGACATCTTGTAAATGTGCAAAAATACACCTAACAAGTTCATGCATCGTGTGTCGAGCTATCCGCTGTAACAACTCACCTTTTGTTCCTGCTTGATGGACTACACGGAAACAAGTGTTCACAATGGTGCAAACGTGCTGGTTACTCAGCATAACTGATGCTTTACTTTTCATGCAAGCCAGAAGAACCTGAAGTATCTTCATAAGGACTACTTCTTCTGATGCAGGATCAGTCACCTCAAACCTACAGCTGGTTACAGCATCAACTACCAAATGCATGGCATCTTCGACATTGATAGTATTTAGATCAAGAACATCAAGAGATAAAATCTTGTGAACAGAAGACAAAGCAACACCGGTGATAGGTGCACCTGTTTCGTCAGATCGAACTACATCCAAAAAGGGCTGGAGATAAACAGCAGGACTGACTGTATGCCATGGATGCTGCCATGAAAAAACTTGCTTCCGTAAGGTCTTCAAAGACTGGATGAGAGAGTGCTCCAGTTGGTCATCACCAGACACATAACGACCTCCCCATCTAACATTCCTCCTCATAACAGCCAATACGGAACCTATTTCGGAGTTGATCATGCATGCTAATGCAGCTTTGTTTGAAGAGGTAGACTCGGTGTCTTCTGGTTCTTCTTCAATTGACTTTATTCCAGGTTGTAGCTTTAGACGCCCCATATTAAAATGTGTCAACAAAGAGATGAAATTCAATCCCTAATACGCAATAGCTATTTACAAAACTGGAACCTGGCAATGCATACACCCTTCACTGCCTGCACATCTCCCAAAAAGGCATAATAAGAAGTAAGAACATTGTGTACAACAATCCCATAAGTGTGCAGAAAGCAACTCCAAGGGCACTTCAAAGACTTCTGCAGACAAACTTAACACAGCCTAATAATCCAACAACTTGCACATGATAACTAAGACTAATATATAGCTAAATGTGAAACTTTCCTCATAAAGAGTAAGCGCTATTAGCAAAACAGATCAGCACAAGATTTTGCCAAGATTTCAATAATATGATTATGTACACATGAGAGCAATTGCAATATGAGATCACAACATAAGCACAATATCACAACCAAGAATACACATGCATTTCCTTTCTTGAGCGAGATGAACCAATTTGGCATACAAAAAATCTCCCACTAACAGTGGCAAAATGAATTCTACAGATTTAGCCAAGAAAAGAGAAGACCGATGCTACAAA
The DNA here is from genome assembly GCA_014822125.1 of Arbutus unedo. Taxonomy (NCBI): domain Eukaryota; kingdom Viridiplantae; phylum Streptophyta; class Magnoliopsida; order Ericales; family Ericaceae; genus Arbutus; species Arbutus unedo. Next base: position 5,185 of record JABCMJ010014721.1, on the reverse strand, counting down.
GTTGGACCAAATATGTTCTCGAAAACAAAAATTCAATATTTTTGTCAGTTGTATCTGACCGAGTTGAAACACCGTGTAGAAATCTATGAACTGTATGCAGTCTAATGCAACCCGAGGTCATGTCTAATAGCATGTCTGGATGTATACGAGAATCTGTTTCACACGCACGAATCAGACAAACAGTGCTAGGCTGGAAACAACGTCCAACTGCTGTTCGCTGGTGATAGGCAGCCTATATGACTTGATCTGCAGTCCAGTTCAATTACTCAACCACTATCTTCGCTTCACGATCTATCTATCTATCTACCTATCTACCTATCTACACACACACACACACACATAGATCATGCTAGCCAATTTTGGGCTCTATGTGATCAATCCTACCTGGGAAATTTCTCTTCCGGAGGACCTCAGAAAAGAGACTGCCCTATCCTGGAGAAGCCCAAATTTTGGGCTACCAATACTTGTGAACTGGACTCCAAGCTCTACAAATGACGCGGCATCCAGCGTACAAGTTTTCTCACTCGACTACATTACCAAATAACAAGACACATTCATAGTCTGGTTAATTTCTAAAGAACTCATGTAACATTCATAGCCTCCCTATAGACGTACTAGTGGTTCAAAGAGGTGAGACAATTCTATGATCTGGACCTCACGTCTTCGGGTACAAATAAGAAAACAAATATATACCCATATACAGACATCCACACACACTATGAACAAACATGTACGTATATATTTAGCTGAGGGTTTTGTTCATTCCTGTACATAGCTCAGAGCTTTTTGTTGCAAGATTCACTCTGTGTGTGTGTGTGTGTGTGTGTGTGTGTGAGAGAGAGAGAGAGAGAGAGAGAGAGAGAGAGGGGGCAGCAAATGGTTGACAGAACTCCAAGTTAAGGGAAGAGAGAAAGAGTAGTCCCTCCAATCTCACAATTGGAGATACAAGCCCTACAACTCGAATACCCATAAAACGAAAAAACCTACTTCCATGAAGAGAGGAGGAATACAAGAGAGCGTACCACCGATTGATCGCCGGCAGGGGAGACTTTGTGGTTGAGACAGACTGAGGAGGTTGCAATCTAAAAAATGTAGCTAAAATTATGAAGGAATTGAATCGAAAAACCCTAGTAATATGCACCCAAAAGTTTCAAACTAACCAGATTAGAAGTGAAGATATGGACCGCACCATTGGCAAGACTTGGAAGCAGATGCAAACGCCCAAAGAGCTACAGATCAGTCTTGAGAGAATCAGTCACAGAGAGAGGGAGAGAGGGAGAGAGAGAGGGGTATAAAATTCTACATCGCACCATCCTACACTTTCTCTCTTCCCCATTCAACTTTTGAGGAAAGAAAGACAGAAAACAGAGAAGAAAAGCTATATAAAATATTCAAAAAGAGAGCAATATAACTGAAACTTGGAATTGGAAGTTAATGTACAACAATTTCCACGGGGATCATTTCCAAAACAAAGAATGTGCCTTCATCTCTGTGCTCGATTCTCACCTCTTCTATGTAGACTTTTAAATTTTATTTCTTCCTTAAACCATCCATCTAATGATATTTAATATAATATATGATTTTAAGTTAAACTCCACTGTTTTCTTTTATTTTTAGGTTAAACTCCTCCAATAAAATTCTCAATTATTGTTGGAAATGGAGAAGGGATATTTTTATGGGTTGAAAATTGGCATAATGTTGGCCTCATAATTTTTGAGAAATCAAACTCCTTCATAATTTTTTGTCGTTATTAAATTTGTTTGAAACTTTGTTAGTTATTTCTATATTTTGAAATTCGAAATATAAGTCAAAGTTGACTAGTAGTTCCATATTTAGTGAGTTTTTAATAAAATAGTGTCATTTTTTTACTTTCCAAATATGTTTAAGCTAAATGTACCCATAAATATATAAGTTTGGTAAAATCTCAACTATGAAAGACAAATATCAATACAAAGAAGAAAGGAAATAGAAGCGGAGTAAGGACAATTATGGTCTTCACCCCGTGATGGTCACATCCCATTGTAATGAAGTTGAAGTTCGGGGAAAGATGCATGGCTTTTTTTTAGCATTTTTGTTGAGAATGAAGAAAAAGAGAGATTTTCTTTTGAACAAGAATATTTGATCACGTAAATCTTTTATTTTGTCAAAAATCGTTAATTGCTTTGTACGAATTTAATAAAGTAAACTAAAAATAAAAAAATTCGCTAAAACATATATCTCAAAAACTCATTTTCAAACTAATATTCTACGTTCTGACCACAACAAATCTAAAGAATAAAGATGATGAGACCTTGGAACAGTATCGGGAAATGATGAATGGGAGAATGATGAGTACATTTGCAGGGAATATATCCTTAATGTTTTATCCAATGCATAGCTTGATGTCTACTAGAATTCACAGATAGCAAAAAAACTTTGGAATGCATTATAACGTTTCGAATTTTAGAAACATTAATAAAAAAATAAAGCAACCAATTTCTAAAACATTACATTGATAACAAAAGATAGTACGGGCTTTGCTCTAACAAATACATGAAATACCAAGATAAAGTCTTTTCAAAAGGAAATAATACATAAAAGACTTTACAAGGAGATTTCATATCTCTAAATCTATGCTAAGTAAACCAAAGTTCAATAGAGTCGTTCTCGGTAAATGTGTCATCTTGGGCTGGTTAATTTGAATTCATTGTCTTCTTCGATACCTGACGTAAAATTTTTGGGGTAAAAAAATATGCACTATGAGGTATGAAACTGAATAAGTTGCCTTATCTTTAAATTTTCCTTTTTAATGTTCAAGATAAATTAATAAAAAGTAAAATGCACTTACCTCCCTTGTGGTTTTTCATTAATTGTAGAGATCTCCATGAAGTTTCAAAAAATACAACTACCTCTTTTATTTTTGAAACTATTAAATCATTATCCTACTTTTGTTGGTTTTTATTAACTTACATTAGTTTTGTCCTTAAATTTGACTATTTTATCCTTCCTTCAAAATCCCTTAATGTTTTTCAATTTTTTTTTTTTTGAGATTTCACACTTTTAACTAAAAGTAATTACATCGTAAAAATAACAAATATGTTGTAAACATATCTATAAAGGTGAAAGGCTAAATGTTTTAAAATATTTTATCTTTGTTCGATACGAGTATAATAATAAAAAATTACGATAACTTTTATTTTGAAAATAAATTTAATTTTTTTAAATTTTAATTGAGGTGAATGTAAATTTGTCCGAATAACCTAATTTAATGTTAATAAATATACTTCTATTTTTTATTGTGGATCAATTATTTTTTTGTCATCTATTATAATTTATTTTTTTATTACGAAAATTCGTTCTTATTTTTTGGATCAAAAGATTAAAATATTTTCATGCATATGTTTTAAACTATTTGCACCAATTCAAAGAAGTAAGCAAAATTTTTATATTAGTGTCAAAATTTTAAAAAGTTATGTAAGAAAGAATTTTATTTTTTTAAATTTTGAAACTAATTTATATTTTTTGCTCACTTCTTTGAATCGGTGAAAATAAATTTTTAAAAATATGCATGAAAATATTTTAATCGTTTGATCTATGAAATTTTCTCAAAAAAATTATTGAAAAAAAATATTACAAGAGTGAATGTGAAAGAATGATAAAATTGTCAAATTTAAAGATAAAATTAACGAAAATTAATGAAAACTGACAATACGAAATTATGCATTGTCAAAAAGCTCAGAGCATGTTAGTACATTCTACCCATTACTAAATAAAACATGATATATTATGCCTTGTAAGGATCTAAATTTCTTAATTCAGTAAAAAGAAATTTAAAAGTGAAATTCAATTTTTAAGGATTTTTTATACACTTTTTATTATTTCATTACATAATTTTATTTCATTCATGATTTCACTTGGACTTGCATGAGTTTATACATACATACATACATATATATATATATATATTATTTATTTTTATTTTTTTATGATGGATATATATGTGTGTGTGTTGAATTTGAATCTCAACTCACTCTTGGCCCAAAACCCATATCAGCCTTACTTAGTTGGACATGGCCCAACTTTCCCTTATTTGACCTTGACCTTGTGGACTAAACCCAAATTCTTGTTAGCCCATTACCTAGACCATCAGCATTTTGATGACCCACATCCACTTGGACCACATTTTGCTGAAACAACCACACCCAAACATTTTTCCACTTGTCATCACCTCCATCATATGCTTCTTACGTTATATCCCAGTATATCTTCCTAAATCCTCAGAACTCTTATGGTAAATCTCCTTCTCCAATAAAAACTTCCACCTTGGTCACTACTCCACCCCAAACCACCATTCTTCCTGTTTTGGGTCCAAACCTCCTTCAATCTTTTATGTGCTCTACAGATTTTGGCTAACAAATCCTTCCTCCCCAATGGCTATACATGCAACAATTTTACCCACACTCAATCTACTCTCTATATGAACCTTTGTTTTCTCTTTCCCTTCACCATCCACGAAATCTCAGAGAATTGAGAGAGTTTGGAGCATCCATTATTGGTGAGCGAGAGAGCTATTAACAATAGAGAGAGAAAGAAGAAATTTCAAGTGGAGATCCTAATCCATACCATTCAAGCTTCATCATTCCAATTTGAGGTTGCACTTCCCTCATTCAAGGTAAATAACTCCCTCCCTTGTCTCTAATTTGTGCCATGGATCCCTATTTGAAGCTTTACGAAGCTTCTTAGAAAACCAACCCAGCTTAGAAATTTGGGAAAGATGACCCTCCTAACTGGATGCCTTGTTATGCTCATCCGAATAACTTGTGTTTTGACGTTCATTTACATTGAAAATGTTGAAGCCCATTTGAATGCTCTTAAAATTCATCTACATGAACTTGCTTTCTGTCCTGAACTTGTACTACAATAACTATAACCCATCTGGATGCCTTATTTCCCATCTTGATGCATTATTTTTCCCATCCGAATAAACATCTCATTTGTCTCACAAATACTCTGACCCTTAGGCTATATTTGGTAACACTTCCTGTTTTGTGTTTTGTGTTTTCTATTTTTGTTTCCTAATTTTTATTTTTGTTTTTAAAAAAACGAAAACAAAAAACTTGTTTGTGTTAACTTATTTTTAGGTTGTTATATATGTAGGCTCTATAGTATGTGTGTCTATATATTAAGACTTATATACATATATACA
>JABCMJ010014718.1:0-11093 GCA_014822125.1 Arbutus unedo | reverse complement strand
TAGGGTTTCATATTTTTTTATTGTATAAACTATACACATTCATCACTAGGTCTTGGGAATCGATCTCTAATAGGCTGCTATACATCCAATTAACTTCTGTACTTGATTGGTTCCTTTAGGTGATTCTATATCAAGAATAGCTTGAATTTTTTCTGGATTGGCCTCTATTCCCCTTTGGGATACCATGAATCCCAAGAATTTACTCGAATAGACTCCAAATGCACAGTTGTTGGGGTTAAGCTTCATACAATATTTTCTGAGCACCTTAAATATTTCTTCGAAATCTGCCACATGACTGGACCTACTAAGACTTTTAACCAACATATCGTCAACATAAACTTCCACATTCTTCCCAATATGCTTTTGGAACATACGATTCACAAACCTTTGGTAGGTGGCGCTTGCATTCTTGGGCCCAAAAGGCATAACTTTGTAACAATATAACTTTATGTTAGTAATAAATGATGTCCTCTCTTCATCTGCAAGCAGCATTTGAATCTGATTATAACCCGAAAAAGCATCCATGAAACTGAGGAGCTCATGACCGGCCATGGAATCTACCAAGAGATCAATTATGGGGAGGGAAAAACTATCCTTAGAGCATGCTTTGTTGATATCCTTGAAATCTACACATAGCCGACATTTTCCGTTTGGTTTAGGTACTAGGACCACATTCGAGATCCACACTGGGTATTGTGTTTCTTGAATAAATTGGGTTTTCTTCAATTTGTCTACCTCTTTTGCAATGGCTGCATTCCTTTCTGAGGCAAACGTCCTCATCCTCTGCTTGACTTGGCGGCACACAAAATCCACATTCAGTTTATGCACCATCACGTTAGGGCCAATTCCAGGCATATCTTCACGTGACCATTCAAAAATGTCTAAATAGCTGCGTAGAAATTGAATCAGTGATTCTGCTTCTTCTGGGCGTAGCCCTAAACCAGTATGGAACACATTCTTAGTCTGACCTTCCGCTACTGGTACCTCGACCAATTCCTCCATGGTTCCCTTTATTTGAGCTTTTCTTCATCCCGCATATCAATTTCTGTTACAGAAAATATTTCCTTCTTTGTTTTCATAGAGGTGAGATAGCACTCTCACGCCCTCTTTTGGTCTCCTCTGACTTCACTTATCTCATTCATAATTGGAAACTTAACTTTGAAATGGTAGGTTGACACAACGACTTTGAACTTTTTGAGCATTTATCTACCCAGTATAACATTATGGGCTAAAGGACAATCCATCACCAAAAGATCTACCAGAGCAGTAGTATTTTTGCCCTCATCACCTAACATGACTTGGAGAGTTACTATCCCAACAGGATGAGTAGTTTCTCTTGAAAATCCCTCAAGGGTAGATCTTACTGGTCTAATCTTAGCTATGTCTATAAGGACTCATCGCATGGTCCAATTAGCAAGCAAGATTGTAAGTACCAAGGGGTCATCATGAAGCTGAAGTACCTCCTCAGCGTCCGCTCCATAAACTAAATGATGGGTGTAGCTGCTCGTGTTCACTTTATTGGTCTATATGTGTTGAGTACCTCTCTTACATAAGATCTACGAGAGGATTTTGTGTCTCCACCAGTACCTGGTCCTCTAGATATCATTCGAATTTTCTCGATCGGACGATGCTGTGGGTAGGAAGAGGAGGTGTCCTCTTCTCATGAGCTGCCTGTTCTCTTTTGTTATCCTGTCGCCTGTTTGGATTATCATCCTTCCGAACAAATCTTTGGAGTTGCCCCCACTTGATGAGGCCTTCAATCTGCTGTTTGAGTTCTATAAAATCATCTGTATCATGGCCATGGTCATGATGAAATCTACAATATTTATGACGGGAGCTTCTATCGGATGGAGTCTTCATTCTTCTTGGCCATTTGGGTTCGGGAAAGTCACTAGTCTCCTGCAATACTTGATCGACAGTGGCAATTAAGAGGGTATACTCATAAAATCTTTTTTATGGTCTCCCCCTCCTAGGAGATTCTCTCCGATCAGTTCTCTTTCCCCCAAAAAGAGCCTTCAGCATGAGACTGACTGCCTTTTCTATGCTTTCTCTCCCTCACTGACTAAGGTCCTCTATGCTAACTGACTATCAAAGTCTCCCTCTCTCGGTCCCTGTGAGCATCCAACGTATCCTCCACATTCATCTATTTTTGGGCTCTTAGCATGAGCTCAGCCATGTTAGATGGAGGGTCAGCGGATAAGAAAAATAAGAATTGCCCCGGCCAAAGACCTAACATGTAGGCCACTATGGCCACTTTATCATCCGCATCATCCATTTGCATGGATTCCTTATTGAATCGAGAAGTAAACTCCTTGAGATTCTCACCTTTAAACTATTTAACATTGAGAAGATAGGTGGTCGGTCTCCTATACTGCTGACCAGCAATAAAATAGCTAACAAAGCTCTAACTGAGTTCTTTAAAGATGCTAACCCTATTGGGAGAGAGTTTGTTGAACCAGATCAGAGCTTCTCTTCAGAGCGTAATGGGGAAAGCTCTACTTAATAAGTGAATGAGGGATTTATAAGTCTCCACATGATCGAAAGGATCTTTAGGCCAGTCAAAAACATCGATCTAAGGGATTCTAAATTTTGGGGGGAATGGAACAACCATCACTTTAGCAGTGAATGGTAGTTCAGTAGTCTGCACAAGTTCTTTGACTAAAGCTGGAGTCTTGGTCTTCATTTGTTTGGTCAACCTATCTAATTGTGCCTTCATCTAGCGCATTTGATCCGTCATATGGCCTTTAGGAAGTGGCGGGCTAGCCAAGAATTCGTTGAGGTGGCTGCTCATTTGAATATTGGCCTCGCTTTGTCCCCAACAGGATCTTCTTCCCCCCTAGCATCATCGTTCTGAGGGAGATCTCCTATAGGGGGAGGAAGAGGAGGGTCTCTCCTAGAAGATACAGGTTCATAGCATTGCAATAATGCTTGGTTCTATTCGTTAATGCGTTGCATCCCCCAAGTCAAAGTTAAAACCTCCAAACAAGGAACTTGATAATCGCCTAGAGTAATTGGGCCAGGCAAAGGGGCCTGGTTTTCTTCTGTGACTAGGACCGGAGGAGGGTTTTTGTTATCATTTGAGGCAATGGAAAGAGTATGGACCATAATCTGTTTAGATAAGTAAAAATGAAAGGAACGTCGTTCCCACAGACGGCACCAAGTGATGTAATGATTTTGATCCTCTACTCGCCTAAACTGCAAAAAGACTTAACACTGGTGTGGTATCTCACCAACACCCCTCCGATGCCTAAGTTAGCTTTGAGGATGGAGGAAAAAGATATAAGAAATAAAAAGATTATGTATTGAAATGTACAGTATGTTCATACCTTGTACCATAGGGAGCCCTTTGGTTATATAGGGCTAGTCCCATATTTTAGCTTCTTGGAGAAAAGATAGGTGTCAATTAACCATTTCTCGTAAAGAATAGGTCAACTGGATTCTCTACCCACTTATTTGAATCACTAGCATTGTTCAATTATTTATTTGGAGTAGGATCTAGGAAACATAAATTATGTATGGTTCCAACATTTGCACTTGGGACCCCATGAGCAATTTAAGTAGGAAAATTTTATAAACTCCTACACAATAAAATTGACCTTTTTGTATTATTTTACCTCCTTGTAAATCCTTCTAGAAATCAGAGTACCATGAAAGCACTTGGGGCCATGACCAATTCATTTGTTAAACATGTTTTTAGTGGGATTATCTTTGTTAAACATTTTTTTTTGTAAATCCTTCCAGAAATCAGTGTACCACAGAAGCACTTGCGGCACCAGAGGACAAACACGAGGAACGTGGAGTCGTGATAAAGGCAACCACGGTGGACTACCAAAAATCAGCGGGGCACGACGACGAACTACCGACTAATGAGAACATGAAAATGATTCACCGCACTGATCGTCTCTGAAAGGTAAACATGTTTTTAATGATGTTTGGTTTGTTTAGCTAAAATAAATATATTGCTATTGGATTGTGCCAGCCTATGAATGCCTTGTATATCGAAATTCTTTGACTCTAATGTTCCAGTGTGAGAATTCCTCAATCAAATATGTGATAACATGAAAAGTTATGTTAAAAGAATACAGGTAAGAAATGAAAGGAAGATGATATGCAGTATCTCAGGATTGAGCAGGTATGTGCCATCTGAAAGTCCATCCGGCCTCTTATACGGCAGTCCTTCTAGAAAATCGGCAAGCAATCCGATAGATTTGAGCTTGATTTAAACAACAATCTAATTGTATTTCACCCTATAACCTCTCAAGAATACTATATACCTTTTTGGGAAGAATCCTTGATTGATCAATCTATCATTAAATTGAGATATTTTACTCTATTTCTTGGATTCATAGCCGTTGGGTCTTAACAGGGAAAACAATTGACTATTGCTATGGAAAGATTCATTTCAAGACCAAATTGGCTTGTGATGGATGGATATTTTGATTGGAAGATTTCCAAAGTGATGAGACGCTAAAGCTTGATTTAAAAGATAGTGGGAGGCAAAACAAAAGACAACTGAAGAAGCTACAACGTTGAGAAGACTGAAGAAACTACAACTTTGCAAAGACAAATAACAAACAGAGCTTTGAAAATATTCATTTGCAGATTACTTCAGATTCTGAGTATTGAACTTTCACTTGTATATTCTCTTGGATAAATCCACACACCACAAATCCTACCTTGTGAGAGAGTGAACCTATTCCACTGTGATTCAGTTAGGGTTCCTTCACTACCTTTTGGTTGTGTGCTTTTTTTTCGGAAGTATTTTACTGTAGTGATTTATCGTGAGCCTTGCACTTGTTTGTATACACTAGTTGTGAGGAAAAGTTCTTAGAAGAACTTAGTCTGCATGTACCCAGGAGTGGCATTGATCTGCGTGTATCGATTGCAAAGAGAAGTTGAGTGGTTGGTCTGCATGTATCAAGCTAGTTGTACCAGTTTGCGCGTATCAATAAGAGTAATTGTAAAAGAGGAGTTGGCCTCATAAACCAATCTTTCGTAAGTATTGGATCATAGTGGAAATGGTGATTCTTCAAGAAAGCAATCACTAAGAGTGGACTAAGCACATCGCCCAACCACTATAAAAATCTTCGACTCCTAATTTACTTATTTTCAGTACTTTATTTTCATTCTATTATCTTGTTGCACTTAATCGTTTGTTTGAGTTGATTGAAAATAGAAAAAGAGGGAAGTCCACCTATTCACCCCCCTTCTAGGTGACTTACCAATTGGTATATGAGCTTGGAACCTTCACAAGGCAGCGTAACAACCGGAAGGAGATCCTATGGCAATCTCAACCTCAACAAATCGAAGGAGGCATTGTAAATCGACCACCATACTTCAACGGTACACAATATGAGTATTGGAAAAACAAAATGAAAATATTCATCGATTCAATGAATTTTGATTTATGGAGTATTGTGGAAGAAGGCTATACTCTACCAACCATAACCGACGAAAGATGTGAGATAACAATCAAGCCAAGGTCCACATGGACGAAAGATGAAAATTTGAGGTACATGTTAAATTCCAAAGCGATAAATGATTTTTATTGTACACTAAGACCATAAGAATATAATTGTATTTGTATCCTTAAAATTGCAAAAGAAATTTGGGATACTTTAGAACTCACACACGAAGGAAACAAAGAAGTTTCTTGATTTTTGAAGAACTCTACAATGCATCAAAGAAGTTTGTCTTGAATAACATTGATCTTAAAAGAAAGTATCTTCTTTAGAAAATTAAGTTGTTACATTGAAAGATAGAATTATATTTCTTGAAACTTCGTTGAAACAAAAAGAGAATGAGTGTGAAAAGGCTATTGGAGAATCAAAAAACCTAAACACCTTGACTATCAAACAACTGGATTTCGAAAATCAGTTTGGAGTTGGATTTAATGCATCTACTAGTTTAAATATGTCGCACAAAAGGACCATATCAAACTATTCTTTACAAATGTTAGATGTCATTACTGTTCCAAACTTGGTCACATTCTAATTAATTGCGTTAAAAGAAAGGCTAACAAGTCAGGACCCAAATGTAAATGGGTACCAAAGGACAAATGTTTACATGCAGGACTCATGGACCCAAAGGCATATACAAATAATTTCAAGTAGAATTCAAACAAGAGACAATCTAGGTATCAACCTAGAAGGAAGAAAAATTTCCTTGCTCCAAAACTGGCACAAGAATGGAAGTATAAACCTCGACAACAACGACAAGAGGTTTTGATACAAATGGAAAAAAGTACAAATGTCAATGCTCAACATCAAGGAATCGACATCCAAATGAAAAAACCCAAAGGAAGAACATGCCAATACAAGGGAAGGGCGGAGGAATGGTCAAAGAGAACAAATGTTTATCCTTAGATGCATCAATGTAGTAGGAACTGCTTGGAAATTGGTAACCATATCACCCTTACATTTGCATATGACTTGTGATACCATTAACCATAAAATGTTGTGTAGTATGGTTTATTATTCCTAACTTGGCATACTTTTGGAATTGGTGATATGTATGACTTGTAGAATATTGATGATCACAAGTAGATATGTCCTGATATATGGATCACTTTATTAAGCATTCTTTTGGATATATCTTATTCTTTGAGAAAACCACCCTACAACATACCTATTATTGATCACTTCATGAATTTATCTTATAGCATGTGCTTTGGTAGAACTTCATCAAGTGGTTCTTTTAATAGCTTCAAGATTAGATCACTCTACGTATGCAATTGGGTATAACAGATCTCATCTATCATTGCATGTAGAGCATAGAACATATCAAGAATAGATGAGAATAATTGAATATCCATTATGTGATCCAAATTTAGCCTTTTGATTCCATGGATTCTAAGTGATCTTATTCTTGATATATATATATATATTATTAGGAGTTCCATCCCGAGAATCAGCTAATGACCGGTTGTGCAAAGTTGTTGATAAGATATTGCAGGATGATCTTGAGGATGTGAAGTTACTAACAGGAATGTAATCAATGGAGTTCATCATCAAGATATTGCAGTACCTCAAAAGGAGAAGAACTTCACAAAAACCTTATCAACATATTGGAATTGGGAAATTCCAATTGAGAAAAGTTTCTATCCTTCATATATTGTAATAGGTTGATATGATTTTATGACTTGAATTTATTATTGATCACCTTGATTCCCATAAGAGTTGTTTTTGAATGATGATCTAAACTATCTTAGGTATCATTTTTCGTCAAAACTTTTTTTAAAACACTCTATGTTTACTTTGTTTTCGTGCATATAAGGCATATTAAGCTTTTTAAAAACAGAGGTAGGTTGCAGCATGTTCCAGATTATGGACCGGATCCACAACCAAACGACCGGCCGGTCAACCGGCCATGAGTCTGGACGTGTGAGCGAATTATGCTAAACAGACCTAAAAATAAAATTAGTTAGGCTCTCTTTCTATCTAGAAACATGACTTGTCAATTGATAACATACACATGTTTTTTGAACTTTATCCTTCTTCAAGTGGTTCTTTAAAAGGCTTACTACGTAAATGAAAATGAAGAAGTGCTTTAGTTGAAGTGTTTCATGATCATAATGACTCTATGCACTCTTCTTTCTTGACATTAGCCCATAGCACTTATTTGGTTATCTTATGTTTCATGGCTTATCAAGTTATTGTGCATATTCTATAAGCTTTGATGATGTCTCTCTTAAGACAAACAATTCTTGCCTGCACATAACTTTTAATGAGATATTATTTGATGATTTCAAAATGATCATGAAAAGAAGGAGTTTGGAAGACTACATTCTAATGGCATACTGTTGAGCTGTAAATTGCATATACAATTTTCTGGCGTGTCTTATATAATCTAGACTCTTGATTTGAGATTTGCTTATCTCACACTCTATGATATTGGTAACATGGTTTGGGTCCATGATTTCCTGTGCATATCATTAGTGATGACCTGGTGATTGCTATCATATGAGCTTTAGAAGTACGGTGTCATGTTTTATGTACCATAATGATATTTTTCAAGCTCTATGTACTTATACGTCTATCAAATTCTTGAGGGGATAGTCAAGCAGACTTGTAACATCTATTAGTGTGATATCCTACTCTTTTATACATATATTAATGATATCACTAATGATAGCTCGTGTAAAGCTTTTTATCAGATATTACATATGGTTGCTCTATTGGCGAACATCGTCATGGAGCAAAAAAGGGGAACTATTCTACACAACCTTGATGATATTTGGATAGTAAGATGTTTCATTTTGTGCACATTGAAGTCTGATACATATTTCCTCATCATCAAATCAGGCTTTCGCATGGAATTATTGCTATCTATGTGTCATTCATAATCTGTGCCAATTTGCTTTGCACTGGGATCACAAACTCAGGGGGAGAAAGCTCCCTATTATGATATGCAGAAATTCTTGAGCCATTTTCTTACTACTCGGGCACTTACTATTTTTGTTATGTCATAGGGGGAGAAAAAGGCATGAAGTGACTTAATGACCAAACATTGTTGTGGTATTCTTATTTTGGTCTTTGATTGGTTGCACTTCATGAGTTGAATCCATTATGATTAAGGATTCATACTTAGATATCTTCTACCTTAATCCTTCCTTCATGTGTTGAATGCATTATGATTAAGGATTCACACTTGGATATCTTCTACCTTAATCCTTCTCGGTTTGGCATATTCATTTTGCATGTGTATGGTGTGCCATCATCAAAAAGGGAGAGATTGAAAGGTAAACATGCTTTTAATGATGTTTGGTTTGCTTAGCCAAAATGAATATATTGCTATTAGATTATACCAACCTATGAATGCATTGTATATTGAAATTATTTAACTGTAATGCTCCGATGTGAGAATTCCTCAATCAAATATGTGATAATATGAAAAGTTATGTTGAAAGAATTTAGCTAAGAAATGAAAGGAAGATGAGATGTAGTATCTTAGGATTGAGCAGGTATGTGCCATCCGGAAGTCCATCCAACCTCCTATCCAGTCGTTCTTCTAGAAGGCCGGCCAGAAATCAAGCAAGAAGGCTGGCAAGCAATCCGACAGATTCGAGCTTGATTTAAGCAATAGTCTAATTGTATTTCTCCCTATGACTTCTTAGGAATACTATATGCTTTTTTGGAAGAATCCTTGATTGATTAATCTGTCATTGAATTAAGATATCTTACTATATTTCTTGGATTCATAGCTGTTGGGTCTTAATAGGAAAAACAATTGACTATTGCTATGGAAAGATTTATTTTAGGACGAAATCGGCTTGTGATGGCTGAATATTTCAATTGGAAGATTTCCAAAGTGATGAGACGCTAGAGCTTGACTTAAAAGACAGTGGGAGGCAAAACAAAAGATAACTGAAGTAGCTACAACGTTGAGAAGGAAAAGAACAAATAAAGCTTTGGAAGTATCCATTATTCATAATACTCCTTAGAGAAGTCTTTCACTTGCAGATTACTTTAGATTCTGAGTATTGAGCTTTCACTTGTATATTCTCTTGGATAAATCCACACACCACAAATCCTACCTTGTGAGAGAGTAAACCCATTCCACTATGATTCAGTTAGGGTTCCTTCACTATCTTTTGGTTGTGTTTTTTTTCGGAAGTATTTTACTATAGTGATTTATTGTGAGCCTTGCACTAGTTTGTATCTACTAGTTGTGAGGAAAAGTTCTTAGAAGAACTTGGTCTGCATGTACCAAGGAGTGGCATCGATCTGTGTGTATCGATCGCAAAGAGAAGTTGAGTGCTTGGTCTGCGTGTACCGATAAGAGTGATTGTAAAAGAGAAGTTGGCCTCATAAACCAATCTTGTGTAAGTATTAGATCCTAGTGGAAACGGTAATTCTTCAAGAGAACAATCACCAATAGTGGACTAAGCACATCGCCCAACCACTATAAAAATCTTTGTCTCCTAATTTACTTATTTTAAGTACTTTGTTTTTCAGGCTTGGTTGCTCTCTTTCTCTGTCCTAGATCACAATTCTTTCAAGGTAAAGATTACTAAAAATGGTATTGTAAAATGTTCAGTGGTATTCTTTCAATGCCATTCTTTTCCAGCCTATTGTCTTAATTTGGTTGACTAACTACTAAGCATCTTGAGAATTTGAACTTCTCCTTCAAGTTGGAAATGCAAACCAAGAAAAAAGCTGGTGAAAGAAGCTCTACCTATGATATTGTTAGTCCAAAGGCTTCAAGATATAAGAGTGTCTAACAATGTGCTAATTTTAGAGAAGAAAGTCATAGTGATAATCTCACCATCTGCTGGAAAGCTAAAATATGATATAGTTGGTTTTTGATCTATTTGGTTGCAACTAATTATTATTAGGATGAGAGTAATTCCATTGAAATATTGAGGGTTAGTAGGTTTGTGCCATTTTGTTTACTTATACGAGTTTGGTTTGATCAATAGAACAATTAACTTGGTGTGCAGTAGACTTTATTGTCAAGTACGTAGTTTGGGTTGGAAGTTGTGGGATGAACATGTATTTTACATGTACGTGTCTTCTTCAAATCTGTGTTTTTGTATTTTTGATTTTCGCCCTAAACATTTGAGAATAGGTATAGGTGATTCATGTAAATAGGTTTGAAATACGGTTTCAACACGGTATATCAAATTAGTGGATTTAATTTCATTCGTAGTGTCGTAGGCACAAGTAATACACTAATTCTATACATGTGATATGCTTTGCTTGTTTCCTTTTCATCTTTTATGTAAATTGCCTTACACTTTGGTAGTTTGATGAATACTGATTATGGTTTGTTCTTTTTACAAGTAAAAAATAGAGTCTCACATAGATGTACTTTTGCTAATGGGTCTCTTGTCGTTGTTGGACTTCGAACAACAAACTCTCTTGTGGTTGTTGACTCTTCATTATGGACTTTCTAGCAATTTAGATTTTGTTTATAGATTTTCTCGCAGTTTTACTTTTAGTATAGTTGTAAAGGCCCAGAAATTTTCATTAATTTATATGATTAAAAGGTCATTAATTGATCCATATTGAAGTGTATGACGTAAATTGAGTAATTAAATGTGTTTGAGGTGAAGTGGGAAGTGAAAAAGGGGTGAAAAACGATCGGGTCAG
>JABCMJ010014705.1:0-11199 GCA_014822125.1 Arbutus unedo | reverse complement strand
TTTGTTAAATAATTTTGCAGCATTTGAGCACATTTCACCATACCGATTTCCTCTAAAATATGTATTCGCCCAATTTTCATATGGCAAAGTAGATATAAATGCTTGAATTTTTTCTCCACCAGCGGCATAAAATTCTACAATAGCAGTCTCAAAATAAAAAGCAGAAGGTGCATATGCACAATCATTAAATAAGTTGACCACCTGTTTCCTAAATTCATTAGATAAACGACCAAAAAATTTATCCCTCAAATTATTCTTCAGGTGCAACAAACAATAACTACGATATCCATTCTGAAAAACCTCTGGCACATGCTTCACAAGACCAGAATGTCGATCTGATATTATTGTAATTACACGTGACAAAATATTTTTCGACTTTGACAAAAATCTCAACAAATTCTCATCATTCTCTGAATCAACCACGCCAAAAGCCAATGGAAATAATCCTACATCACCACAAAAATAAATAAATAAGCAACATAGCATTATCATGTGAAATAGTAAAACATCTTAACATAGTCAGAACACAATCATACAGATAACCTTATCTATTATGATATTGTAAACTATACATACTGTAAATACCATGTAACAAAACAGATAAAATTATCTGTTGTAATTTGTGTCTGTATTTCTGCAGAACATACAAACAGATAAAGTTATCTGTTTTAATTTGTGTCTGAATTTCTCCGTTATATATAGACAGATAGCCTTATTTGTTCTGATATTGTAAACTATACATACTGTAAAGACCATACAACAAAACAAATATAGTTTATAATTTGTATCTGTATTTCTGCAGAACATACAAATAGATAAGGTTATTTGTATCAATTTGTGTCTGAATTTCTCCATTATATATAGATAGATAACTTTATCTGTTCTGATATTGTAAAATATATACTGTAAAGACCACGCAACAAAAATAGATAAAATTATCTGTTACAATTTGTGTATGTATTTCTGCAGAACATACAAATAGACAAACTTATCTGTTCTCATACTTTCAACTAGAAATATTGTACAAATCATGCAATATAACATTATTTGATACTGCATACTAGACAATACACTAGCCTTGATTACCATAATTTCCTGTTGTTGCTAGAATACATCATTTATATCTTCCTTTCAAAAAAGTACCATCAAGAAATAACAAGGGACCACAGAACTCAAAACCTTTAATACATGCATCAAAAGCCAGAAACAACCTCCTAAATCGATGAGTAACATCATTATATTCAACATCCACTACACTACCAGGATTGTGTTCCTTTGCAGCAGTAGCATACCATCGGAGTTGGCCAAACGACAATGCATAATCACCAAACAATTCAGTCTTAGCCTTCTGAACACCCAACCAAGCATGATGATAATTGATTTTACTGCCATACCGATTCTCAAGTAGTTTCATAACATCTATGGGTGAATACGAAGGCTTTCTACGAACTTTTTCAACAATCTCTTGTGCAACCAATTTTAAACTCATACGAGAATTTTTAGAACTACAAAATGTACCACCACAACTGTGCTCATTGTTAAATTCTTTAATACGAAAGAGTCCATTTGACTTTTCTAAAGTTACATGAATAAATCACTTGCAACTTGTTGATTTTTTTTAGAACACTCTGCAGCAGCTCTTAATTTGTCATTCTTTATATAATTGAATATAAAGCCAACTTCAATCGCATACTTCGATAGAGCATCTCTAAACTCATCTACACCCCCTCTAAATTCTTGGCCAACATTTCTAAGTAAGTTCACCCAATTTGCTGATAAACGAACTGTCTCTTGATGATAACAAAACTTATCAAGAGAATCATGTTCCAATTCACGAATCCTACTAGATTCAGCGACTTCACCACTACCATCCTAGAAATATTGAGATCACCAACATCACAAGGTGAAATATCATCCGACGCACGTACATCCAAATGATTAATGCCATATAAAGCAACCAAAATAACTATATTATCAAAATCTTCATCATTGTCAAGAATGCAATTCGCATGATCCGGCAAAGAATAGAATAGCTGAAATCTGTGTGCCAATAAATTTTCTCATTTTTTGTAAATTATCTGTAAAACATCCTTAAAACTAGTACTATTAGTTACCTTAACAACAAGGGTAACCGTGTCATTCTTGCATAATAATAGAAATTGTTCCATCACACTTATACAATAGTAACCTACAATTCCACAACATCAAATGCTTACATTATAAATATAACTTTATCGATCAATGACTTTTGGGGTGATTAGTGTCACTTGTGAGGATTCTGGTTATAATTTAGTGTTTTATTTATGTTAAAATTTGAGGGCGTGACAAACATAATTTCCAAGCCTTAATTCAATTTTGAAATCGAGTTTTGAAAATTCTATTTTCTAGAATGAAATCACTGAAATCATATTTTCAAGGATTTTCCTAGAACTCGCAGATCTTCGAATTTAATTTCCAAATCTCATTCCATTTTTTAAATTGAATTTATAAATTTCAATTTTCAGCATTAAACCTAAAAATCATAATTTCAACGATTACCCAAAAAATTGTAGATTTTGGAATTGAATTTTCAATTCTCATTTCAAAATTATCATTTTCAGCATAAAACCTCCAAATCGTATTTCGAAGAATTCTCTAAAACTCATAGGTCATGGAATCAAAGTTTCAAGCCTCATTCTAATTTTGAAATATAATTGTCTAAAATCTCTATTTCAGCATGAAAGTTTTCAATCAAATTTTTAACGATTTCCCTAAAAGACAAAGGTCTTCTCATTTAATTTCCAAACCTCAATTCCGGTTTGAAAATTAATTTTTAAACCACACATTTTTCTACTTGAAACCTTGAAATCGCATTTTGAAGAATTTTTTCTAAATTTCATAGCTCCTGGAATCAAATTTTGAAGCTCCTTTTAGTTTTGAAAATGAGTTTTCAAAGTTCTAATTTTCAGCATGAAACCTTTAAATCGCATTGTCAAAACATTTTCACAAAAATCCATCGGTCTTGAAATTTAAACGTCGAACCTCATCAATTTTAAAATCAAATTTTCAATTCTCATTTTCCCCGCGAAACCTTACAATCGTAGTTTCAAAGATTTTCCTAAAAACACATAGGTCTTGTTATTGAATTTTCATGTAATCTTGAAATTGTATTTTCAATTATTTACCTAAAGCTTAGAGGTGTTGAAATAATATTTTCAAGGATTTTTCTAAAACTCATAGGTCTCGGAATTTAATTTTCAAACCTCATTCTATTTTTTGAAATTGATTTTTTAAAATTCTAATTTTCAGCATGAAACCTGGAAATCGTATTTTCAACGATTACCCAAAAAATTGTTGATTTTGGAATCGAATTTCCAATTCTTGTTTCAATTTTGAAATTAAGATTTCAAAATTATCATTTTGAGCATGAAACCTTCCAATCATATTTCAAGGATTTCTTTAAAACTCATGGGTCATAGAATCACAGTTTCAAGCCTCCTTCTAATTTTGAAATTTAATTCTCTAAAATCTCCATTTCAGCATGAAACTTTTCAATCAAATTTTTAATGATTTTCCTAAAATACAAAGTTCTTCGCATTGAATTTCCAGGTCTCATTTTTGTTTTAAAAACTAATTTTTTAAACATACATTTTTCTGCATGAAACCTTGAAATTGCATTTTTAGGGATTTTTGTCTAAAACTCATTGGTCTTGGAATCTAGTTTTGAAGCTCATTTTAGTTTTGAAAATGAGTTTTCATGAAACTTTTAAATCGTATTGTCTAAACATGCTCACAAAAACCCATAGGTCATGGAATCTATGCCTCAAGTCTTATCTCAATTTTCAAATCAATTTTTTTAAATCTCATTTTCAACGTGAAACCTTGCAATCGTAGTTGCAAAGATTTTTCTGAAAATGCATTGGTCCTATAATTGAATTTTCATGAAATCTTAAAATCGCATTTTTAATTATTTCCTTAAAATTTACAAGTGTTGAAATCTAATTTTCAAGCCGCAAATTAATTTTTAAATCGAATTTTGAAATTTTTATTTTTCAGCATGAAACCTTTGAAATCATACTTTCAAGGATATTCCTAAAACTCATAGGTCTTGAAATTTAATTTTCAAAACATTTATTACCTAGTTTTGTCCCTTACAGTAATGACAAAGTTAACCTGACTGGTAAACCAGGTAGAGAGAGAGAGAGAGAGAGGCCGCTATAACAAACTTGCAGAAGTTGATTATATTAAATGTTGGTTATGTAGTCTAACAATATTTTTTGTTGATGTTTAGTGTTCTGTTTTCCCCTAAGTTATGTAGGGACATGTAGTGTATCCGTTTTAAGATTTCAATAAATTGTTGTTCTTCACGTCCGATGTAACAACTTAATTATGTATGTTTTTAATTTTCTATGTATTATGTTTGTGTTTTTTTAATTTGATGTTGTGTTTGCTAGATTTTTCCCTGTATAAATTGCTTTTGAGTTGCATGTTACTTTGCATATGCTCAACGGTGGCTTAAAGTAGCAAGAGTCATGCATCTTTTTAGATTGTGTAGAAACCCAAAAAAAATTCGTTTTTAATTTTAATGTTCGGAGAATTATTGGGCATTGTATTTATACATAATTATGTGATTTGGGGCCATTGTGTTATGGAAGGATAGTCATGGGACTTGAGGTTAGCATGTTTCCAATGTGGAGGGGGTAAGTGTAATATATGGGTTGGATTATGTTTATATTAGATATTTGTTCTTTCCAAATCAAAACCCACATATGTTCATCTCTCTCTTTCTCTACCGTTGTGCTCTCTCTCAAACCATACCAAAATTTCTTACTCAAAGTCTCGATTCCTCCAAGAATCCTTCGTAAACCATTGATCTTTGAAGATATTCGGCGTGTGTTTGCTTGGAGAAGTTTCGTTTCAAGATTTTTCAATATTTGGAGCTAGGGCTTTCCATTTGAGCTTGGATCTTGCTTCTTGAAAGTTGAGGCAAGGATTTCTCATCTTCATTTAGTGTTTATGACTTGTTGTGGACCTTTTTTTTTACCTTGATTGTCTATTGGAAGAGTTGGAATCATATCCTAAGTTCTGCAGATTTTCGTTCAAACCTGTGATTTTCACGACCAATCGGATGAGTTAGCTTGCAGTATCTCATTTTTTTCTGAAATTTTGTATCTCATCCGGATGAACTTGTCTGCAGTATTTCTATTATTTCTAAAATTTTATATCTCATCCGGATGGCCCATTTCTGCTCTATCCGGATGACCTTGCCTAGAGCATTTGCTTTTACTTCTGAGAGTTATGATCCATCTATATGGCCTGTTTTGCCCCATTTAGATGACTTGGGATGCTTGATGAGATTTCTTCTAGACTTTAATTCTTGGGTTTTCATCATGATTATAGGATCAAATGAACTTGCTGAAACTATATAATGAATGGATAATTGAACTTAAACATGTGACATGTGTTGACACATGATCGATACGCGAATATTGCTAGCTTCCTTCGGAAGTGTGCTAAGAGATGATACAACATTGCTAGCTTCCTTGGAAGTGTGCTAGTCGATACGATTGAACACACGATATCAACATGACACGAGATAAATGAGTACTAGAAGGGAAAATGGTTTACTTAGCTAATGAGTTGTTAAATTGATGAATATGTTCTTCTTGATTATCCATGTGCTCTAATTATGGAATTCCTTTATTATTCTCGATGCTCATGTCATATGTCACCTCATTCATATTCATAGATATTGTGTCGAAATCCCTATTGGGTTTTGTAGCTCAACCCTATCTGCTTTTTCAGGTAATGATTCGGAGCGTTAGCATGGGTTGCTTGACATACTTGAAGTGATGCATTTAGTTTGAAAGCTCATACGAAAAAGTTATTTTGCATCTTCATAAAACATTATTTTTGGGGAAGATATATTGTAACTTCTAATGTCTATTATTTTTTACCTAAAAGGAAAATGTTTAAACTCTTACTATGATCTTGATGTATACAGTGCCGAATTTGCCCTTTTTGTGTAATCCTTTCAAACTTCAAACGTAGTGATACATCATGAATGAATATTTTGGCTTACTTGTGAGGCTTTTATCAATATTTTATTTGTTCTTTTTTATTTAAAAATTGAGGGCGTGACGGATTGAATAAATGCTAACTCAACTCATTTACACAAGCATGAACCGTATTGAACAATTTGAAGTTAGACTTTGTGTTTGAAAAGGATAACCATATAGGGTGGAGATTTTATTTTGCCATATCCAATGATTTTGGTTTGAAATCTTTCATTTTTTGTTCAAATAAATGCTATACTTTAGTTCATGTTGCCATCTTACATATATCATTAAGGAATCCATGTTGTAGTTGGGAAATGATACAAGGCCATGTTTCTTTGATTTAAACCATATATGAGTCCCCTAGTCCTTCAATTTTGAGCCAAGTCCACATCAAATTTTTTTGTGAAAAACCACAGGGAACCGGATGGCATGAGGATATTGGAAATAATGATGTGTGGGCATGAGCCTAATTTTACTGTGAAGTGTGTTGGGTGAGTATGCTAAGCAAGAAAAAAAAAGAGGTACAAAAACAGGGAAAAATCAATTGGTCACGCCCAAAATTCATAAGATACAAAAGGCATGGGTGACCAACTGATTGATTATGTGGAACTAGTCAATTCGTATTGAAAATAAGTTCAAAAGTGTAGAGGTTTATCGAGACCGATCATTAAAGTTTCATTGAGCCGTTTGATTCATTTTGTGAAACCAAATGAGAGATATCGCAAGCATGATCAACTGGTGCCTATATTGTGTTTGACCAGTCAATCGAAAAAAATTCCTTGACATTAAAAATACTATATCCAACTCTTTCACTTCATCTCATGCATTCAGAGAAAAGGAAACTATTCTTACATGAAGATATTATCAGGTAGCTAGGATGTAGTGCCGGCTATTGGGTAAATACTCCATAGCTAGTGTAAGTCGGCACTAATTTTGTACACCCTCCATTCAAAATCCACGGTTATTGTAAGCTTATGAAGTCTTTTGTTGATCCTTATGTACTTCATTGATTCCATTTTCAATGCATAGTGAGATGTTAGATTACAATTTGAGTATTGGTATATTCTTGTTTAATTTCCTTTTTGTATATGTACCTAGTTTTGGTTTGATTTAGGGTTGGATTTATTGAATGCACAGTCATTGTTCCCCTGCTATTGCATGCTTGTTGTGCAATGCCATGAGATATATTGTTTTTGCCCCAGAATAAGAGCGACATTGATTGTGAGTAATTAGCTTGTGAGATTTGAAATCAAGGCTCATTTTGATTTTTCATTACTCTTTTGCATTCAATAACTAGAGTTTGTTCAATTTTGTTCATGACATGATTGTAAATGAGGGTGATGTTAGCACCTGTATAAAAGTTGCATTATACTCTTGCATCATTTAGGTTGAGCATATATTTTGTAACTTGTGTATATAGGAAAAATTATTTTCAGTTTTTGTTTTAAAGCTTTAATTGCTGGGGACTAACAACCTTCAAGTTGGAGGGTGTGATGAGTCTACGTAATTGCATGTGTACATAGCTCAATATGTCCAAAATAGCATACATGCATAAATCCATATTTATACTTGATATTGCACAAAATGTTGTCTTTGTCCCATTGCAGATTTTCGAAGGTAAAAATTGTCTCCAAATGCTACATCGCAATCTCGAGGTCCTAAAGTAAGTTCAAGAACTGACAAAGGCCAAAAATAAAGTGAATAGAAGATTGGGAAGGAAAAACAAAAGCCTGAAAAAGAAATTAAAATTTTAGACGCAAAACAAGGGGTTTGATAGATTTCTCAAAATTTACCTCGATGGAAATCAGTGCAAAAATGATATCAACTCAGGTAAAAAATTCACCAAACTTAACAGAGTGATACATTAGGATGTTGGGAACATTATATATGAATAAAACAAAGCTTGGAATGATCTTTAACTGGGATAATAATGAGATAAAACATAATTGGTCCAAAATAGACACATTTTACGAAAAATGATATTTCTCCCAATTTAATTATTGGAATTGAGTGCTTCAAACTGGAGATGTTAGACAATGCATAGTTCAGAATATTAAAAGGGTTTTCATCTTTGGACCATTGAAGGTGTGCGCAAAACATGTTAGAGTCTAATTCTACTCCTATAGGTCTATAGAAGCTCTCCAAGTTGATCAAGAAAATAGTGAACACCTTCTATTGATGGCAACCTACTTTGTGAACTTTTGTAACAGTTTTTTAACTATTTTGAACATTGTAATTTAATGTGCCAAGATATTTTAGGCCCTTTGGAGTGTTTTTCCTTGCCTATATAAGAGAATGTTTGTGTTAGGTTAAAGGGGAGAAAAAATGGATAGAATGTAGCAAAAATATTCTCTAAATTTAAATGCAAGTTTTATTTTTATTTCTCCACTTGTTCTTCATTTGTTCTTGGTGTTCTTCAATATTTTTAAGTTTTGATCTAAATTTTCAGAAACTTTTTGTTTAATTTTAGTTTCTTTTAAAAGTATAGTTAGTTGGTCATCTTTGTGGTTGCGTTTCTGGGTTTCGGTAACCAAAAGAATGTTTACCGGCACATTTTCAAGGTAAGTTCTTAATTTAAAGTTGCTATTCCAAATTCCATTTTTTATATTTTTGGTTAGTTTTCAAATCTTTTTCAAGATATAGAAGGGGTAGAAATAGCGAAAATATATGTCTTTTATTTCATAAACATGCATAGTTAAACCATTTTATATTAGGTTAGAGGATGAAACTTATCCAATGACCTAAGGTATAAAATATATTCTCTAAACTGATTTTTAAACTTGTTAAATGATTGATTCAAAGTTCATATTTCATAAACAAAATAGGAGTGTTAAGTTTTTTATTAGGTATCGCTATCTTAGAAGTTTATATATCTAATACTTAAATCGATGTTCCTCTGATTTTGGACTTTTTGCCATTGAACTTAAATCAATCCGAAAACACTTTTTTGATTCAAAAATAGATTTTTAAGAATCATTTTCTGATTTAGAATCTCTTACGAGAAACTTGATTGAGTTATAAAAATAAAGCTAATTATTAGCCAACGGAAGTTTAGGATAAGCTGATTCTAAAGACCAAGTCTACTTTTCTTCCAAATTTAAATCCCTCGTTAGTCATTTTTATTTTCAATCCTTAGCATAAAAATCATCTCACAAACCAAGAGGTTAGTGTCTGAAACACTATCTTAAGTTTTGCAAGTTCATATTTTAGTTTCTGTACTCCCTGTGAATCAATACTCCGGACTCTCTGCAATACTCTATTTTTACACTCAACGGAAAGTCAATTTTTTACAAATTATTAAACGTTGACTTAGACCATTGCCTCAACAACGCCGGTCAGTCAATAATTGTCTAGCTTGGATTATTGATTGAGTAATAAAACGAGAAGATGTTGTTACATAAATCTAGGATGAAAGGATTTCAAGGATCTGGCCTAATTTCCTTAATCAGTTAGTTTCCTATTTAGTTAATTTGCAGCTTTTAGATCATAAATCAACCAACAAAATCGAAAGTTAGCGTCTGAAACGCTACAATTTCAAGCCTCGTAATACACTGTCCTATTGTTTTTTGTAGATCGATACTCTGTTTTGTCACTATACTAGTTTTCCATCCTCTTGAGGAAAGGATCAGTTTTATAAATACTGATTTGATCGGCGCGTCAATGACATCTCTTTGGCAGTCAATCATATTTTTGGCGCCATTGCGGGGGAACAACCAAGGCAAGGTACATAACTTTCAAGTGCTTAATTTTTCTTTTCTTTTTATATATCTTTATTGGGGAGTAATTTTTTGTATATGAGTGTTTAGACTCATAACCACGTGAATCGACTTGTAAGAATTGAAAACCTCCCCAATAATGCGATGACTACCAACAATGGGGCCAATGATGTTCAAGCACCACCACCGCCACTACCATGGACCATGCGGAAGTATTTACAGCCAACTTGCACTACCGCACCTTCTTACTACGATTTAGGACTGCCAAATAACAATAGTTTCCATGTTAAGCCGAATATACTGCCTATGCTTCCTACGTTTCACGAAATGGACTTCGAAAATCCTTATCACCACATCTTGACTTCGAAGAGGAGGTTAGTACTTTTACTAACAACACAACACAGGTCGAGATGGAAAGAATAAGACTTTTTTTGTTTTCACTAAAAGACAAAGCCAAAAGTTGGCTTAACATTCTAAAGTCTAATATTGTACCAAATTGGGCCGCGATGCAAGCTGAAAATTTAAAACATTTTTTCCCAATACGTCGAACCACCGCCTTAAAGAAATAGATTCAAAACTTTTCTGAAAGACTCAATGACACTTTTTGCGAGTGTTGAAAACGTTATAAGGAATATTTGTTTGCCATTCCACGTCATGGCTATGATGACTGGCAGTTGGTTGCTTTCTTCTACAAAAATATCTCTACACGCAATTGCTACTTTATAAACATAATGTGTAATGTAGAATTTCTAAATAAGCAACTGATAGACGCGTTGGATTACTTGGATAGTTTGGCAGTAACAAATAAATCATGGGATTACATTGATCCACATGATTGTACCTACAAGTAGACTTTCGCTGCCCAAATCACCCCTGGTAAGTATATACTAAGAGAAGAAGATGACCTAAATAAAAAGCTTGACTTGCCGGCTCGAAAAATGGAAAAAATAAAAATCAACAAAGTCAGTGAGGTCTTTTTATCTCTTGGCAAAATAAAGTGTGTTATCTGTGAGACACTGGGACATCCTCCACAAGAGTGCCCCACTATACCTACTTTCAAAGAGGTATTACATAGTCATGATTCTACTGAAGTGAATGCCCTCAATCAGGGGCAAAAGTCGAACAATGTTGCCTATTATCCAAGGGGGAGGATCCACCCTAACTTTAGCTGGAGGAACCACCCGAACTTCAGTTGGGCCCATTGCTAGACCACCGAGATTTCCAGCACAAGGGCTACCCAATTTTTAAAATCAGTTTCAAGGCCCAAATCAAAACTATTCTAAACCATAAGGGAAAGGACCACATCGGTATCTGCCTAATACTCAACAACCTTATGCTCCTCAGGGACCTCCTATGGGTCCCAATGCCTATCAACTACCTCCAAAGCGGAACCTTGAGGAACTATTGTCGAAATTTATGGAAAGGCAAGCCAACATTAATGAGCA
>JABCMJ010014703.1:0-11595 GCA_014822125.1 Arbutus unedo | reverse complement strand
TAATTTTATTGAAGGTTGCAGAAGCCATTTTCTTTATCTGAATCAATTCCCTTCAAAAGCATTTTAGATTTGAAGAGCATCCGCAATGGATCCGGCAAGGCTTAAAACTTCAAAAGGTGCCTTATTTGCAATGGCTTTCACAGTAAGAGGGCATGAGTCTGTGATCCAAAAGTAGGCGAAGGCCTTCTCTGATTCAGCTGAATATAACACATCAATGGCCATAAGAACTCGAAGAAATTGCACAACTAAGGAAAAAATTGTTGGTACGTAGATAATTACCCTCATTCTTGTGAACAAATTGCTCCCACGATTGCTTTGGAAATACACCATGGGTTACGTAAGCACTCACCTTTAAGGCACCATGGGCTGTCAAAACTTTCTGGTACAGCAAAAGAGGTGGTTAAAAAAAGGGAGAATAAAAGAAGTAAACTGCAATTCTGAGTTGCATAAACAACAGATGATAAATTTTTAGAGCGGAACTCAATAATTTTTTCTGTTTTGGGTAAGCGAGTTTACTATTAACAAAATCGTTACATTAAGATGTACCAAGAGTATTGAAAGGGGGAAGCTTCCTGTCAGAAGAGCATGATCCTTCCAAACTACAACAGCACATGAATAGCAGATCTACTAACTAATTTGAGAAGATGGGGTTGTCCTGGCATTTACTTGTTACTTGGATATTGAAATTTCTTCCCTCTCAATCTCAACCAACTTGCTACAATTTTCCTAACAATGAATAGCTTGATTTCCTAAATTGCTAATAATGGGTAGTTAATCTGACTGACTCCATTCGCTAACACAAATCCAATGAAATTTTATTATTATGTCCAACTTTCTTTCAACAAAAGAGTAATTCTACAATATGATTGAAATTAGATAGAAGAGAGACAAGGAGGCATCTCCTCAACAAAAAGTACCTGGCACTCGATTAGTGTGCCTCCAGATTGCACCAAATCGTCAACAATGACAACATGACAACCAGCAGGATTACCCTCTTTGAGCCGAACTATTCGTTTATCACCTTCTCGAACTTTTGCACAAACCACCTCTCATTTGCAAAGGCCAGCCACCAAAGGCAATTTAAGAAAGGATAGCAATAAGACTTCAGTGTGGGGGGCAGAAAAAAATACTCACCATGGGAAAGTGATCCAACTGCTTGTGGAAGCGCTTCCAAGCCCCATCATCTGGAAATGCTACAACTATCTGAACAAAAGCATCTAGTAGATTAGAGGTAATCAATGTGCCATAAAATAAAAAACTGGCCCCGTGCGCGGGAGGGGGGGGGGGGGGGGTGGGGAGGGAGAATTGCGGTAATGGAATAATATGAGAAACCCTTGAAGAAACAAAATTATGAGGAAATGTCAACAACGTACATTATCAGAATCAGGAAGCTGTTGAAGACGTTGTTTCAACAACGGAATACCAGTTTCAAAACAAGGCAGAACATGGTCACTAAAATAGAATCTTTCCTGAAAAATTGCTTTAACAGCATCAGCATTTCTATACTTTGGTAAAATAAAATAATAAATAAACGGGAAAAAGCAAAAGCACCCAGTGTCACACTTCAGGATATTTCCAATGGAGTCCATGGAATATTTTCTCCATACGCAAAGAAAAGTCAGGTCAGTCTCTACTAAATGGCATTATAAAAAATAAGCTTATGTTTAATTTATTTTGACTTCCCCAACTTAGAAAATCGATTTGTAACTTGAATTCTTTTGGATCGTATCCTGCATTAACTCCAAACTATTAAATAAAATGATTGATTTCAAGTTTTCAACTCAAATGATACATAAAATTTCTAAATTTACCTCAGTATCCTATCTTCGCCTACTTTTTTAGTTTGTTGATCTAGTTAGTTTATTGAGGTGAAATGACAAATAGCATCTAAAAATTACAAAATACAGAATATAATTAGAATTATTAGTTTGTTAAATTGACGGGGTCATAATCTTACATTGATTGTATTTACAGTCATCCTTTTACTGGTCCCCATCCAGCATAATAGTGTAGACTTATCATCATCATTGCCGTATGACTTTTCTATTAGAATTACCCTTTGTTATTTCCTAATTGCGATAAAAGTAATGGGTCCTGAGCCAAGTGATCTAACCCTTCGATCTTAATTTCGTGTTTAATATGCTTCGATCTATGATCATAACAGAATGGGAACTAGGGTTTATTTATTTGTGTTTTCTTCTCACTTCTTTAGACTTAATCTTGTGTTGCTAAATTGTCGCCTGATGTTGATACAACATTAAATTGGGTAATGGCCTAATAATTACATGAACTGGAGTAACTGATATTTTGAATTTATTTTTTGAATCATGCAAATGGATATAAGTAACCAAAACAAGAAAGAGCCCAATATAGAAAATTCATTTCATACGCTATGTGAACAAACGTATGCCTTCTGGTTGTAGTTGGTTTTGTTAAGTTGAGAGGGTCAGTTGGCCCCATAACCTTACGTGTAGCGTCACCAATCTAAGCAACACATCATACACAACACGATTGAGCCAACTTAACGGAAGACAAACCTGCAAGGCATGTATGTCATAGATAACTAAACTTGTCGGACCACCCCTCGAGATGGGAATATTTGACAAAATCCTTGCCATGGTAAATGCAGTTGCCACATCACCTTCCTCTTCCATCCGTTCAAATGAACCAGTTGGAAAGAAAGGTAATACCAATGTGAAAGAAGCAACAAACAACCGAGGAAGTGCAAATATGACCGAAAGCTGTTCAAAGATGACGCTTGGGGAGCTGAAAGATGCTAGAAAGGCAACATGGTGCCCTCGAATGTCTTGTGCATTGTTTATGAAGAGATTTGGAAATCCATCTTCGAAACTCCTGTCACATGCATAAAGTCATACGGTTATCCCATTTAACCAAATCAAATCAAATATTATCATCATTCTCAAGAGCATTTTCAAATTGCAATAAATTTTCTGAAATGGATCAAAAAGATTGAAATAAAAGCAATAACTCAAACAAAATAAAATTTGAAGAAAATCCATGCCAAATTAGAAACAAGACAAATACAAAAGAATGAACTTTTCTGCACAATCAACAAACACTTGCTTTATCAGGTGGTCCTCAAATAGTTTTTTTACTTAGTAATTTAGCATTATGATTGTTGCATGGATTTTAACATTTGGTGTCACGCAATTCTCCTGAAGAATGATGATTTTGTCGAAAATATTTAGTAAAGGGGAAAACTCAATACCAAGTTTCTGTGAATAAGCCCCCAAATTTTCAAAACAAATAAAGTGGAAAGGAAGAGAAAATCAAGAGATACAAAACCAGCGGAAAAGACAGCATTAAAACACCAAATACGGAGTTCTCTCTTTTCAAGAAGGCAAGCAGTTACTATCTCAATGCATCTTACCTAACAGAATATGTCTACCTCCACCGTGAGGTTACTCGTCGTAGAATATTGAAACCTATATCCCCAACTTATGTATTGAACTTTTTATGGCAAGGGGATTTCTCCCTTTGTCATTTGTTTTTATCCATATGTTGTAACTGACTTTTTCTTTTCGATAAGTACCGAGTGTTATAAAAACGGAAGGCAAGAATAGGCTCCAAGTGGGTACCACCCTATGAAGCAACAACACAGATACGATACAGTTACGGCGATAC
Organism: Arbutus unedo; assembly: GCA_014822125.1. NCBI lineage: Eukaryota > Viridiplantae > Streptophyta > Magnoliopsida > Ericales > Ericaceae > Arbutus > Arbutus unedo. The sequence goes on along the minus strand of JABCMJ010014703.1, from coordinate 7,950 downwards.
AACAAAACCTAAAAAAATAAGATACAGATACATTGGGCATATGGCTATAAGAATTAATTTTTTTTTATAATTATCGGTCATTTACTAAGCATGAAAAGAAATACAGGAGGAGTTGAATTGCTAATACCATTATATTAAGTATTTAGCACATGCCGATCTTGAATAGTGTACATAGATCGGTTTACTGCTTCTGAGATTGATGGATGAAGAGGCGTTGTTGGAATTACCGCGCTAGATCTGGGGCCGTCGGTTTCGGAAGTTGGTGCTACGAAAGATGACGTTGACATGAGAGGATTTATTGTAATGGATCCTCATAAATTTTCCATTGTTTTACGAAATGTAATAATGAGTGTAAAAAAGAGTGATGACTCGAAAGATGTAATAGTTGATGACAAAGGGAATGTAGTAAGTAAATGAGAGATTCGGATAAAAATTTTCATTAATAATCATGGTGGTTACATAAACGTCAAACCATTCCCTCATTTTAGGGGACATCACATCTAACCAACTGCTTTCTCCGTTAACTAATATAATTGACAGTATTCCGCCTTTAATATAATGGACGGTATTTCTCCCTGAGAAGTAGTTGTGTCGTCCAAGGCTTCTAGCTTAGGCGGTTTTTCCCGTTCTTGAAGGTCCCTCGAGATAGAGGGAGATTGGGTGTTGTTCTGGTTTTTGTCGGAATTAGTAAGCATTTATTCTTTAGCATAAAATTCCGGCATTTGATTGCGATGTAATTGGAGTCTAATCTAGTTGTCTTCAATGTACAATGACACGACAATTTTCATATTTTACGAAATTCGTACATAAGAACAAAATATTTTGTTCAGCCTAATGTCTTAGTTCTTCAGGAAGAAAAGGGAATAGATTAAAAGGGCTTGTATAATGGGGTTTCTCTCATCTATAATGATCTGTAGAAAATGTTTTCAATTGAGGATATCTTATGACGTAATCTGTTGGACATCTCTCTTTGCAGAGAGAAAAAAATTGCTCTTCAATTTTTGCCTTAGCCAGAATACCCCTTCATAGGGCATCTCTATTCTTTTAGGGAGATCTCCCTTTTGACGAGAAATTACCGTGTTCGATGAAATCTGCATTCTTTTGTATGTCGTTTCGACTTGCTGTTGGTGAGTGGAGTTTTTAAAAATTTGGATGGTAGATTCGACTGTTGGTTACCTTTAAGTGAAAAACCTTTGGTTTTTTGTTTGGAATTTGTTGGTGCATTGTACCATAGCATGGAGGCAAAGTTCCCATCTTGGTGGAGTTCTCGCACGACTAGGATATAATAGGGTTGGTACGGTAGTTGAAGAAGTAGAAATAAGAGACCGAGAAGTTATTTTGAGCATGGGCATTTTAGGTAGGTGAGGAATATATTTTTGGCATGAAATCTGAAAATGGATCGGCGTGTCATTTTGAAATGTTTTAGCTGGAAAAAGAGAACTCACCCCAACTGTACAAGCTTCACAACCCCCGATTGGGGTGAGTTTCCCTTGTCCAGCTAAAAATGTCAAAATGACTCACTGATCCATTTTCAAATTTCAAGCCAAAAATATATTCCTCATCTACCCAAAATGCCCATGCCCAAAAGAATTTCTCCTTGATCTCTTACTTTCACTTCTTCAACTAGTTTGCCAACCCTACTATATCTTAGTCACACAAGAACTCCACCAAGATGGGAACCCTCACCTCCATGCTATGGTACAACAAACCAAATGTTTTTTGACCTTAAGGGAACCGACGGTCAAATCTACCATCCAAAAATTGAAAAACTCCACTCACCAACAGCAAGTCGAAACTACATACCGAAGGATGCAGATTTCATTGAACACTATGATTTCTAGTCGAAAGGGAGATTTCCCTTAAAGAATAGAGATGCCCTACAGAGAGGTATTTTGGCTGAGGCAGAAACCAAAGAGCAATTCTTCTCTCTCTACAAAGAGAGATGTCCAATAGATTACGTCATAAGATATCCCTAGTTAAAACATTTTCTAGGGATCATTATAGACGAGAGAAACCGCCTTATACAAACCCTTTTAATTTGTTTCATTTTCTTCATGAAGAACTAAGACATTGGGCTAAACAAAATGTTTTGTTCGTAAATATGAATCTTGTAAAATATGAAATCTGTCAAATTTGTCGTATGTCATTGTAAAGTGAAACGACTAAATTAGACTCCAATTACATCGCAATCAAATGCCAGAATTTTATGCTAACGAACAAATGCTCACTGATTCTAATAAGAACTAGAACAACAACCAATCCGCCCAATCTCCCTCTATCTCGGGGGACCTGCAAGAATAGGAAAAACCGCCTGGGCCTGAAGCCTCGGACGACACAACTACTTCTCAAGGAGGATAGGTTTCAAAGACTACGATCAAGACGCATGCTTCAACGTCATCGACAACATCAAATACTCCACAATCTCAACTGAACTAATGAAAAGTCTAGTTGGCTGCTAGAGAGATTACAACATCTTCATAAAATTTCAACTAGATTTATTAATTAAAGGCGAAATACCATCCACTATACTAGTTAACGGAGACAATAGATGGTTAGATGCGGTGTCCCCTAAAATAAGGGAATAGTTTGACGTCAATTTAACCACTGTGATGATTAATGAATTTTTTTTATTAAAGTATAATTCTCCGAATCTCTCATTTACTTAATACATTTCCCTTGTCATTAACTATTACATCTTTCGAGTCATCTCCTCTTTTTTATACTCATTATTACATTTCGTAAAGCAACAGAAAATTCCCGAGGATCCATTACAACATATCCTCTCATGTCAACTTCATCTTTCGTATCACCAACTTCCAAAATCGACGGCCCCGGATCTAGCTCAATAATTCCAACAACACCGTAGGGTCATTTTTACTCATGTCTCTATCGTAAACAGCAAGCCGTGATGGGTGATATATTATTAAAACTGATAAAAGGTGATTAGAGTTTCATAATTCTTTATCCTAATACACTTAGATTAAATAGAGACTGAAAATAAGGTAAAAGACGCAAATACCCTAATACTAAGAATACTAAAAACACACGTCAAAATAACTGTTAACAATGTGTGTGTCACATTTATAGATGTAATGACACTTTGTTCCCCTATATTTATTGCGTATTTTTTAAAACTTTTATTTTTACCCTTACTGTATCCCAAAAGTATCTCACTGTATCCCTAAAGTATCCACCATGTTTCCGAAATTAAAATGATTCAATTTTAAAAGTTGGATACTTATTTTCCGTGTCCGATACGTATCTGGGCGAATTGAGTGAGTATCGATATATAATAAGTACTTGATAGTATCCGTGCTTCGTAGGTGGCACCCCTATAGATCAAGCTATGCAAAGGACAACAAAATAAACATCAATCTGCTCAAGAAAGTTCAAGTACTTCGCCCAAGAACAAACTACATAAAATGGTCACCATTATACTTTTCAGAGGGAAAAAAGTGGAGTCTACACGCCTTAAAAAAGTCCATTATTGCCTCCATCCATATAATCCACATCAAGGCCAATGGTCCTAAACATTGTGAAACCAAAGTTCCCTAGCCACCGAACCATAGATAAGGAGCTGCATTTAACCGATCAATTTGACACTAGCTCCTACAATGATCACTAGCACAGAGCCTCTCCCATGACAACCCTCACAAGGGCTGGAAGTTTCACCTCCAATCTTGCTAGTTCCCAACAAAGATATGACAAAACTCCTGCCATTTCCAATGGCAAACCTCACATGGGACTGGAACTCTTGCCAACCGCTCCTTCAGAAACACAAACTCTATAAGTCTCATTGACCTCCAAATACATCTGGTCCTTGCATGAAGTCCAATACTTCACCATCACCGCCATCCTACAAAATCTGTCCCACCCGCAGGCCACATGGATATTTCAAAAGCCAGCTATCCCAAAGAGATTATTAGAAGAACTACAACATCCAATTTTACCCCATCTCCCTCTCAAATAGGAGCAAGAACTAAATCCCACAACATCAGACGACACAAAAGTTCAATAAGCTAAACCCAATGCCTAGGAGTCAAAAACCTTGTCAAGGAGGATTGTCCAAACTTTGCGACCATGCTCTAGAGAACTAGACTAAAATCGCTAGTCAAATCTGCCATGTGGAAGTCTATGTTCTTGAAACTGATTTGCTATGTTTCTTTTTGTGAAATCAACTTACTATGTTTTAATCTGAAAAACTAAGCTTTGCAGGGTATAGTGGGAACTGAACCAGGTAAATCCAAAGTTTTAATTGACTATCCAGTGACTTTAGACATAATCCTTAAAGCAATTCCCAGTACCCTTCCACAAACAAGATGCATAGAACAGATTATAGTAGTCACAAAATTATGAAACCACTTGCATAGAGAGAACACAGTTAAGCCATGTTCTCAGCCCAGGATTAATGGAGGTGACATGACAAATGACCAGCAATGTCCATAAATTAAATGAACAATTCAACGTAAGGTACTGCTAAAGTATAAACACAATTGGCAAATAATGGATGGAAAGAATGTGACAATCATGCCTTTTTGTTCCATGATAGAAGGGCACTATCCTGTTTTCCAGGGGGTATTGTGACAAAATAATTGCAAGAAACAATGAATAGATCATCAAATAAATAAGAATAAACTGCGGTTTGACAGAGAGATGGCGAAAATACAACTTAAGAAATGATAGGCATGAAATGTCTCGGTTTATACTCCCACCAAAAGATACACAGCATATGTGGCATTATGTTTTACAGAGGTGGTGACCATAGAGGGAGTGGCATAGGAAGAAGAAATAAAACAACCCTAATCATTAGAATTAATGCAATAAATTGGTCACTCAAAGTCTAACCTCTTTACAGTTCCGCAATTAAGTTTCTCAATCACCATAAACATGACTCTTCGTAGCATTTGTTCCTTGATTTTGTTCATTCACAGTTCATTTCTACATGCTTTTGTTTGTTTGTCTGTTCTATCATTACTTCATAACGTCATTGCAAAATGTCCTTCAACACTTTCATCCGAAGCTCAAACATTCCACTAACACAATTTATTAAAACTCAGAAAAATGCTGGCTCATATTAAAACCAAACATCCTACAAAATTGGGCTTCGATTCAAAAGTTGGATTTCATGAGGAAATTCACAGGAACCACAAATAATATTCTACAGAGAGAACCAAACTCTGACTACGATGGTACTCAAAAGAACAAGCTAATAATCAAAAGAATTATAAGGCAATATATATATATATATATATATATATATATATACACACACACATACATATACATATATATACACACACACGCACAGAGAGAGAGAGAGAGAGAGAGAGAGAGAGAGAGAGAGAGAGAGGACCTCCAGTTGATGGATTGAAGCTGAATTAGGTCGGATTGAGCGGCTACTTTGAAAGCAAGATCTTCGTACTCGACGCAGTGGAACAAAAGTACTTGCTTCTTATTGGGCTTCTCCATGTAGGGTTTCTTCTGTTTTTCGTTGATCTTAATCAAGATGCAGAAGTTTGAAGTTGTTAAACCCCAATCCAAAACCCTTCACCAGTTTCACGAGGGTTTTATTTAACTCCAATGTCTATAGGGATACACAAAGGTGAACCAGAAGATTAGACAGGGACTTGGGGTGCAAATTTCAAATATAGAACCCCGGGTTTTATTCAGGGAATTGGAGTTGAGATATTAAAATAATATTATTTTAACATATAATATACTGTATACAATGCAAAGAGCCCTGTCCTTTATTCAGAAAAGACATCTCATACATTGATCATTCCAATGCTGTTGCTGGTCCCCTCTGTGGAAGTTTGGACCCACACTTGTGACCTTTGGAATAAAGTGAGGGTTACTTTTACGATTTTATTATGAGTACAAATACAAATGTGAGAAATAGTGCGAGGGGTGAGTGTATTTTTTTCCAAAAGTGCCATAACCACGATCACGTGTGGGGGTTTCTTCCTTTTGCCTTTCAAAAATTTTCTCCGTTCACCCCTATGACTTCTCTCTCTACAGAAATACTATAAGCAATGACTAAGCCACCGAACCCTCAACTGATCACGTAATCAGGGGTGGGGGGGCTTCTTCTTTTTGCCTTTCGAAAATTTTCACCATTCACTCCAAAGGCGATTTTTTTTGAATATTTTTTTAATTTTGTTAGTTTTACGTTAAATACTTATTAATTCGTCTATTAAATTGTTTAAAAATATTCATATTCATCACACGTTTTAATGCACCCAATTTTGAAAAAAAAATTGACTGACACCGCTCATTTGAATATCTTTCGATCGTATTTTCTGAATTTTATTTGTCAAAAAAGTACTAAAAATTTACCGTTTACTTAAAAAATTATTTCAAATTAATCGTAAACTTAGAATATTTTGATAAATAATTGTTGAATTATGATAAGATATCTATTGAATTATATTTTGTTAATTTATGAAACAAAATTAAAAATCTCTTAAATCATTTACTAACATTCCCATTCATCACATATCTTAATACGCTCAATTTGAAAAAAAATGACCGACATCACTAATTTGATCCCCTTTCGATTGTGATTTCCAAATTTTATCGTCAAAAAATACTATAAATTTATCGTTTGCTTAAAAATTTATTTTGGGATTAACTGTGAGTTCAAAATATTTTAATAAAGGACTGTTGAATTATGGTAAAGTATTTATTGACCTTACAATAATCCATAAATTTAACAGTCCTTAAAATACTGTAAGGTCAATAAATACTTTACCATAATTCAACAGTCCTTTATTAAAATATTCTGAACTCACGATTAATTCCGAAATAATTTTTTTAAGTTAACGTTAAATTTTTAGTATCTTTTCGAGAATAAAATTTAAAAAGTACGACTGAAAGATATTCAAATGAGCGGTGTCGATCATTTTTTCTCCAAAGTTAGGCGCATTAAGACATGTGATGAATGTGAATATTTGTAGATAATTTAAGAGATTTTAATTTTTTTTCATAAATCAACAAAAAATAAAAATAACAACAAAATATAAATCAACAATTACCATAATTCAACAACCATTGATCAAAATATTCCCAGTGCACGGTTAATCCCGAAATAATTTTTTAAGTAAACAGTAAATTTTTAATATTTTTCGACAATAAAATTTGAAAAGCATGACCGAAAGAGATTTAAATGAGCGGTGTCGGTTACTTTTTTCCTACAAAATTAGGCGCATTAAAACATTAGATGAATGTGAATATTTTTAAATAATTTAATAGACGAATCAATAATTATTTGACGCAAAAACTAACAAAATTAAAAAAACATAAAGATAAAAAAATTAAAAAAATCACTTGCTATACAGAGAGTGGAAATGCTATTTGCGCCGAATTGAAGCGTGAACCCCCCGCTGATCCAGATGGCGGGGTGGATCCCTCAGAATTCCTATTCTTAAGGAAATCCATAAGGAATCGCACAGAAATCACATGGTTAGGGTCTTCTTTTGCCATTGACTTAAAAAATTATTTCAAAATTAACCGTAAACTCAAAATATTTTGATAAATACAAATTGTAAGGACCTCGAATTTTAGAATTTTAATATATTCCAATGGTTTTTATTAAACATTTAATTTCTAGTTTTATTAAGTAGGATTATAATGAGTTAAGTACATATATATTTGTGCATATATTATTATTGTATTATTGTATTTATATATTAATTATTAATTAATTATCATGTATTATAATTATAGATAGTTATTATACTTCCACTATCCCACTCCCCTACCCTCACTTTCCCCTCTACACTCATTTTAACTTCCATAATCATATTTTTCCATAAATTTTCCCTTCTCTCGGCAGCCCTCTCTCTCTATCTCTCTCTCTCTCTAGGCTTCTATCTCTCTAGACCTTACTCTCTAGACATCTCTCTTGTTCTCTCCCTCTCGCGCGTGCGCACTATCAGATTTTTGTGGGTG
>JABCMJ010014702.1:0-16979 GCA_014822125.1 Arbutus unedo | reverse complement strand
AAAAAGCGATAAAAGGGCAAGTTGTGTTGGACTTCTTGGTCGAATTCATAGGAAGAGATGAAGAGTTACCAAAAGATAACAATTGAAAAACCCCTAGTGTGGAGCCAACAGTCGAATAAATGGTTGCTGCTAACCTAAAGCAACTACGGGTAATAAACGTTGACAAATTAGCTACATAACAAGCAAGTGGAGCAGGCATAGTGATAACTTTCCCGCAAGCAAACACCTTGGAGTATGCGCTCACATTCAAGTTCAGGGCAACCAACAATGAAATAGAGTACGAAGCCGCTATAGCTGGCTTGAAGGTATGCTAACACATGGAGAGTAGGCAGGTCAGACTATGTAGCAACTTGCAAATAGTGATTTTCGAAGCCAAAGGAGAAGCCGAAGCCAAGGAGGAGAGGATGAAGAGGTATAAGGACTAGACTAACAAAGGAAGACCTTTGGGTTGGCACAGATCATTCGCATACCTCGAGAGTAGAATCACCGAGTAGACGCTTTCGGTCAACTAGTAAGTGCCCGAGAAGAAGAACTGGGTCCGAATGCCCACATTAAGTACCTTCAAGAAACCAGCACTGGTCGGATCCAAGAGGGGGTAAACACAATCCAAGTATGCATGACCTAGGCAGTGCCCATAGTTCGATACCTAAGAAGTGAGGAATTACCAATAGATTTGACAGAGGCAAGGAAAGTTATATACAAGTCAAGCAGGTACATATTGAGGAATGACGTCCTTTACAAAAGAGCATATTCTATGCCCCTCCTCAGGTGGGTATCAGAACATGAGGGCCAATGCACACTTTGAGAGATCCAAAAAGGGGTATCCGGTTACCACTCAGGCAGCCAGGCACTGAGTAGTAAGGTAGTCCAAGCAGGATGCTTCTGTCTGACCATGAAGAAAGACACATTGAACTTTGTACAAATATGTTACAAATGTCAAAGGTTCTCTAACCTCCACCACCAACCTCTAAAAGAGTTGACCGCAATCTAGAGCCCATGGCCCTTCACCTAATAGGGGATTGATATTAGTGGGCCACTCTTCATGGGCATCTGGAAAAATAAGTTCTCCATCCTGGCCATCAATTACGTCAAAAAGGGGATGAAAATAGAACCGCTGACCATGATCACCAAGTAGGCAACGAGCGACTTTCGGTGGAAGTCAATCATCTTTCATTTCAAGATACCACACGCCATCATTACAAACAATGACAAGAAGTTCAACAGTGACTTCTTTAGAGACTTTTCAGGATAGTTTGGCATGCAGATCAAATATGCATCTTCTAGGCATCCACAAGCAAATGCGTAGATTGAGGTAACCAACAGAATCTTGCTCAAAATTATTAAAATCAAGTTAAAAGCCTCCAAGGGCCTCTAGATTGAGCAGCTGCTCAATGTCTTATAGGCATACCACGCCGTAGTCAGATTGTCAATCGACAAAAACCCTTTCCAATTAACCTTTGACAATGAAGGAGTACCTAGGCATTAGGTCAACAAATATAACACCGAGCAAAATGAAGAGACCAACAGTTAAATTGGGACCTAATTTGGAAGAAGAGAGAGAACATACGACAATCCAAGTTACCTCTTACCAACAGAGGATGAAAAGGTATTACGATGAAAAAATGAAGTGTAGGGTGTTTCAAATAGCAAACATGGTGCTTAAGAAGGTGGTTCAAGCAACCAGAGATCCCAGAGGGAAGTTACAGCAAAATTGAAAAGGGGCAACCACATACTGGAGATTATCAGACCAGAGGTTTACTACCTGACTACTGCTTCAGGCTGACCACTCCACGCAATTGGATTGCATAACACCTTAGAAAGTATTACCAGTAATGTATCTTATTGCCCACATACAATTATAGTCTTTTTTTTCCCCTTTTGAGCTTTACATTTACTTCATTCTAACTAGTCTTAAACACAGTGTACTTTATAGCTCAACAAACTATCAATAAAAGGCTGAACACTTTATTCAAACTCTACTCCAATTGAAATTAGCTTTGCGTAACTATGGTGAACTGACTAGATTAGATTAAACACGGTCTCTGATCGACCCCAGTTGGATTAGATTTCACTAAACACAGTTTTCAGATTAGTTAGTATCGATTGGACTACACTAAATATAGTCTCTAATCGAGCCTAGTTGGATTAGATTAAACACAGTCTTTAGATTAGCTAGTATTGATTGGATTAGACTAAGCAAAGTCTCTGATCTAGTGTAGCTAGATTAGACTAAACACAGTCTCCGAATCAGCCAAAATTGATTAGATTTCACTAAACACAGTCTCTAATTGAGCCCAATCAGTTCAAACTTAATACAGCCTCTGGACCAATCCTTGTCAATCTGGTAGTACCAATTAGATTAGACTACACAAATTCAATGACCTGGCTCAACCAAACTAGAGTAAAAAAACTCATACCGACCGAGTTAAAAACTTCAAAAGTTAAGGCAAAAAAAGGCTAAAGCAAGAGCTCCTCTAGACTACCAACCCATGTCTTCTTAGACCATTAGGTCAAGACAAATGATCAATGAAGACATGGGGACACAGTGAGCATAAGACTTGGCATTCAGAACTGCAAAGGTAGAAAATAAACTTAGCGTTCAAAAGTGCAAAAGTAGGAAATAAATTCTGCATTTGTACATGATGTATTCAAAAATTGCTCAAGACTTGTACAAAAAGCTTCAAAGTGAAACAACCAAAGTTCCGAACCAAGTTAGAAAATAGAAACAAGTTCAAAGATAACAAGATCAAAAGGATCGACTAATTATAGCCAAAATAAAATTATTGTGTTCTCTCTCTCTCTCAGCCTAAAAAACTAAACAAAAGGGACTTTCTCTTTATTGATTGTAGGGATTACAATTACAACATTAAGTTTAAAATGCATATTACACATGTAATCCTTCCCTACATAAACCCCAGTCTTAGTCAGAATGACCTTGTCCGCTTCAAATACCATGCAAAAGCCATGCTTATTGAGGACATACCCTTACACCAGGTTCTTGTGAGTGTCCGGTACATAGAGGTCATTGTTCAGAGTCGTCTCTTTCTCTAATGTCATCTTCAGGATAACCTTGCCATATCCCTTCACATCTGACGTTGTAGAGTTTCCTATGAATAACTTCTCGTTGTTTGTCACTGGCTCGAAGGAGGTGAACATCTTCATCTCAGAGCATATGTGCGAGTAGCTCTAGTATCCACCCACCACGCCTTACAGTTTGACCCTACCAGGTTCACCTCGGAGACCACTACTAAGAGATTGATGTTAAAAACATCTCCTGTGAGCGACTCCACCTCAGACGCATGTTCCTGAGAATGCCTATTCCCCTATGGCTTGTGGCATTCAAACACCTAGTGACTCATCTTGTCATGGTTGAAGCATTAGCCTTGAAATTGAAATTTTGGTTCATAGCAATGCCTCTTAGGACTTGGATTGGACCCTTTAGCAGCTTGTTTATCTTTTTTGTTCTTCTTATAGCCCGAACCCTGGCCATGCCCGAGCATGTTCACCTTTGAGACAAATGAGCTTCTAGACTTCCTGTGAGCACCCTTATTATCCTCCTCGATCCTAAGCCTAATTATGAAATACTTGATCTTCATCTCCTTCCACTTGTGCTTCAAATAGTTCTTAAAGTCTTTCTAAGAGGGGGATAACTTCTCAATTATAGATGCCTTCTTAAAGGTCACACTAAGTATCATCCACTCAGCAACAATTTCATGCAACATCACCGAGAGCTCTTGGACTTGACTAATCGAAGTCTTCGAGTCCACCATCTTGAAGACCAAGATTCGACCAATGACAAAAAAAAATTGATCTGTCAACCTCAGTGTCATACTTCTTATCCAAGGACTCCCACGGTTCCTTGGTTGTTCTTCACACTCCATGTTGTAGAAAGTATTATGAAAGTAGTTCAAAATATAATTCCAACATTATAAGTCAGATTCACTCCTAGCACTACAGCTGCTAACAACATATCTTGTTCATTTTTGTCAACGATAAGGACATCCTCTACCAAGTACCTCGCAAGGCTAGCACTATGAAATGCTTTTGATTTCTTTGCATGGCTCACTAGTATCAAAAAACCCGCCCTCAACACTATAGTTGAAGAGTTCACAACAACTAATACCCCCATCAGCGGGGATCTGTTGCCACTATTGTTTTTGTTAGTATTTTTGGCTGATTTTTTCATTTTTGAAATATAAATCAAAATCAAGTTAGCAATCCAAATCTAAGATATCAAGACAGAAATATGTAAAGAAATCTATCACAATTTGCAACAATTTAACAATTTGTTTTTATTTTTTACAAAACAAGAAAAATACAATTAAAAAAATAACAGTTTTTTTCTTCTCTCTATTTTTTTCTTTCGTTCTAAACTATAAAACTAGAATTACTAAATGTGAAAAAAACATTGATAGAAAATAGAATTAAACATAAAAAAGACAATCGAATAGAAATTTTATCTTTTTTTCATCAACCACCAAACAGAAATTGTTGTTCTCAAATGAACAAAAAACAATAGACATAACTAATAAGCCAATCATGAGAGAAACTATTTTTTTTTTCTTAGACAAAGAATCGAGAATCTGTTTCTTGTAACAACGCTTTTTATTAACGAAAAGCAAGAAGAATTTGTCTCAAGTTTGTAGAAAGAATAATATGTAAAAGATGGTTGAAAAATAAACTGTTTATAATAATTCTGAGAATTACAGATTCTGAAAAATAACAAACTGGAAAAAAATATGTAATATGATAATAGAATACAACAGAACTCTGTGTGAACACACAGTGTCCTCTGGTTTGTTCGTCGTTCATCTCCTAAAATACAATGGGTGAACAAGTATTGTAGCACAACAACAATTGCTTGACGAACTAACTGTGTTGCACTTTCTCTCAGTAGAACATAACAACGAAACAGAGGTACTGAACTTCTAAAGGTTAAAGAATGCACGAAATTTCTGTGTTAGAACCTGAAGGATGCACGCCTATTTATAAAACCATGGGGCAACTACTGGGTTGCACAAAAATCAATTCTCTTATGAATCAGAGAGCAAATTTTGGATTAAATTGTACGTTTAAATATTTATTAATGTCAGACTTTTTAGCTCCAAAACTGCCGCCATATGCACAATCTTTGGGCATACAAACTAAGAATTTGAACAATATGATGTATGTCACGTCACCCTTACGAGGACAAGTTACAGTGGGTAGGATTTGTCAGGGCCGTGACATGGAAATCTTAGGACTACGGTTGAAGTGTGACTTGCAAGTCATTAAGATGGATGATTTCGACGTTATACTAGGCATGGATTGGTTGTCAGCCCATAGAGCAGTAATCGATTGTCACCGAAAGACAGTGACTGCCTATTCAACTGGTGGAATGAGCTTCAAACTTAAGAGGGATAGGCAAGATCCAGCCTTGGTGGCACTACCAGTTAACTAGTTCATTAGCCAGTTTGAGTTTGGAGGAGTCAGACTGGAAGGACTTTGGATTACCAAGAATTATTTATGAATTTGTCGATTTATGTCTGAACGAGATATCAAAATTACCTCTGAAGTGGGAGCTTGACTTTACAATTGAGCTGCAGCCATGAACAACACCAATATCAATGGCATTGTATCAGATGGCATCGACAAAGTTGCAGGAGTTAAAGACACAAGTTCAAAAACTACTCGATAAGGGTTATATCAGACCTAGTACATCATCATGGGGTGCGCCAACATTATTTGTGAAGAAGGAGGAGAGGACCTTGAGAATGTGCATTGATTATTGTTGACTTAACCAAGTCACGATAAAGAACAAGCACACTTTACCGCGGATCGATGATTTGTTTGATCAGCTGAGAGGAGCAACTTGCCTTTCGAAGATTGATTTGAGGTCAGGATACCATCAACTATGGATCAAGGATGAGGACATACTGAAGACTGTGCTATGGACTTGTCATGGCCACTACGAGTTTGGCGTTCGAACTTACCAACGCACCGGAAGTATTTATGTGCTTAATCAATCAAGTTTTTGCACCATGTTTGGTTAGGTTTGTCGTCATCTTCATTGATGATATTCTGATCTATTCTCCATCGAAGCAAGAACACGAGGAGCATCTGAGGATAACACTATAAGTTTTGAGGACAAGCCAACTTTACGGGAAGGCCAACAAGCGTGAGTTCTGACTAAAGGTGGTAAATTTTTAGGGGCATATTCTCTCTGAGAAAGAAATCTCAATCGACGACTGTAAGGTTTAGGCAATAATGGAATGGAAACAGCACACGCTAATCTTTGAAGTGAGGAGTTTTTTTGGGATAGCTGGATATTACAAGAGATTCATTCAGAATTTTTTTGCAATTACAAAGCCAATGAACCGCCTTAGACAAAAGGAGTTAAATTTGAATGGAGTGAAGCATGTGAGAAGGCATTTCAGGAGCTCAAGAAGAGGTTGACTAGTGCACCAATGTTGATCATACCTGAGAGAGGTATAAGCTACACAGTTTATGGTGACATGTCGAAGGAGGGTTTGGGATGTGTACTCATATAGAATAGAAGGGTGATAGCCTACGGGTTGAGATAGCTAAAGGTCCACAAGAAGAATTATTCGATGCATGACTTGGAATTGGTTGTTGTAGTCATCACATTGAAGTCATGGGGCCATTATTTATATGGGCAAGTGTTCGAGGTTTTCACTAACCACAAGAGTCTGAAGTATCTATTCACCCAAAAAGAGTTAAATATGAGGCAGAGAATGTGGTTGGAGTACCTCGAGAATTTCAAGTTCACTCTGTCCTACTATTTAGGCAAGGCCAACGTGATAGCCGATGCACTAAGCCAAAAGTCTAGGGTGACAATGGCCACTCTGGAAGTTTGAAATGGGAAATGATAAAATTAGTGAACGAATTTGTTCTACGACCGACGAAGAATTCAAAGGGGGCCTTAAATGTTTTGGTTGCGATGCCAGAATTACACCGCGAGATACTATTGGTACAAAGGTTTGACCAAGAAGTGCCATTTATCAAGCGTAGGATAACTTCGGGCGAAATCACATTAGATTGGACTATTGAGGCCAGGGCTGCAAATGAATCAAGTCGTTCGCGAAGTCGGCTCCTTCGTTTAGTTAACAGGTCAAGATTAAGCTCGAGTTTTAGGCTCATTTCGTAAATAAGCCAAGTTTGAGTCTCAAAAGCTCTGCTCAACTTGATTTAGAAGCTCGGCTAGTTTAGAAAGGCTAATTAAGTAAATAAGCTTATTTTGGCTCGACTCATTTATAAATGAGCTGAGCTCGAGCTCAAATTTTAGGCCCGTTTAGTTAATGAGCCAAGCTCAAGCATTCCAAAGCTCGGCTTGGCTCGGCTTGTTTGTAGCCCTAATTGGGACTGACGAAGGTTTAAAGTACTAGTCGAGGATATTCGTACCAGACATTGGGACTTTGAGGGAGTCTATATTGAAATTATTTCACCAGTCGAGCTTTTTTTTGTTCATCGGGAGGTAATAAAATGTACAAGGACCTTTGGAGATAGTATTGGTGGAGTGATATGAAGAAGGACGTCGCCAAATTTGTGTTAACCTCTTTGACATATTAGCAAGTCAAGATAGAGTATCAAAAACCTAGATGGCGGTGCAATCGTTACCAATTCCAAGTTGAAAATGAGAACATATCACGATGGATTTTGTGATAGGTCTACCGAGGTCAGTATAGGGTCATAATTCTATGTGGGTCATTGTGGACAGGCTGACATTTCTTGTCGGTTGGAATATCAAACACAATGGAGTCTTACAATCGACTCTATATCAAAGACATTGTTGGTCTATGCGATGTGCCAATCAGGATAATATCAAATCAGGACCTTCTTTTCACATCGGTGTTTTGGCAAACCTTGCAAAAGGCTTTGCAGACAAATGTTTATTTTAGTACAGCCTTCCATCCTCAAATTAGGGGTTAGTTGGAATAGACCATTCAAACGTTTGAGGGTATGCTAAGCGCATGTATGCTGGATTTTCAAGGTCATTGGGAGCGACACTTTTCGTTGGTTGAGTTCACTTACAACAACAGTTACCAAGCCAGTATTTAAATGGAACCATATGAAGCTCTTTATGAACAACTTTGCGGATCTCTAATTTGCTAGACCGAGGTTGCAGAGACTAGTTTTTTAGGATCGAAGTTAGTTCAGAAAACTAGTGAAAAGATTAAGTTATCAAACGAAGACTACTGACAAATCAAAGTAGGAAGAAGAGTTATGCTTATTAGAGAACAAGGTCGTTGACATTCAAGGTGGGCGATCATGTTTTTCTCAACATCAAGCCGAGTTGAGGCTTATCTCGATTTGGTAAGAAGGGAAAGCTAATGCTAATATACATTGGGCCGATTAAATTATGGAGAAGATCGGGAAGTGGCATTTCCAACTCAAATGTTGGGCCATATACATTGGGCCGCCATAGATTGACCAGGTTCAAAAAGTTTTTCACATGTTGATGCTAAAGAAGTATATAGTATTACCAACTCATATCTTGATTTGGGAGAATGTAACATTGGATGAAGACACAACCTATAAGGAAAAGCTGATTCGGATTTTGGATGATGGAGAAAGAAAATTTGAAAGGCAAGACCATCAAACTGGTCAAATTTCTTTGGTGTCATCAGAATTCGAAAGAATCAACTTGAAAGAGGAAAGATATGATGAGAGTCAATCACCTCAAGCTATTTGCTAAAACTATCTTGTACAATTTTTTAGGGCGAAATTATTTAAGGGAAATATGTTATAATAACCCAAGAGTTTTTTAATAAAATTGTAATATTTTTAATTAGTTTCTGGATTTTACTATTTTTAATTAAAATTTAAAGTTTGCTCGAGTGAGCTAAGACCGCTCGAGGGGTCTCTTGAAATTTTTGAACGAACAATTAGGGCTTTGATCACAGTTAATGGGAGGGGCATCCTTTTCACCAGCGTAAATATGGGTTTGCATGGCTTTTATCATATGATTAATATAGGTTTTCTCTTATATAAACAGGATTAGGCTATAGTTATCTATTACACAGTTGAAATAAGAGATTTTCAAGAAGTTTGTGAGTTGTTTTTGAAGTCTTGAGGAATGAGGTCCTGATCATTTTTTATTTTCATCCAATCAGCGTTGTTCTTCACATTTATTCATCGTTTAAGGTAGGACCATTTACCTCCAACTCTAGGATTTAATCTTCTATCTCAATTTTAGAGTATACATTATGTATGCATGATTTAGGGTTCCAAATCAAACCAGAATGTTCATATGTGGAATTTTCAGATTCTGAAAAAAAATGACACGCCGCTCGAGCGAGCTCTGGCTGCTGTAGAAACTTGATCTGTCTATCTAAGGCTATAGACGAGAGTAGACTGGTGCCTTTATTGTGAGAAAGAAAAGTCAAGTCACAAGTGTTGCATGTGAATTTTCCTATAGAATCTCAAGGGAAGAAGATAGTGGGTTTGATCGAGTACGGGAATCCATAGGAACCATAAATAGAAACCAACAACCCTCCTTATTTTTCAAAAGCTGACACGTATCCAAAGATTAGAGATTAAGTCAGTACGCAAATTTTGGTAGCTCGCTCGATCAAGTTGAGGTCACTAACTTGCTAAAAACCAACAAATTTTCAAAATGTTTAACTTGTTGTTTGGGTTCATGGGCTCTAGATTAGGATGTTTTAATCTGGCCAAAATGTACGTATAGCTCAGACAAGTATATGTGCATTATGCTTACATCCACGGATCCCTATAGAATCTCATGTGAGCAGGTGAACCAATCGAGTGATCGAGTGTGTTGTAACGCTGATAATACTTTGTTTGAAGAATTATTGTTGATATGTTAATAAATAGATTTGCTTTGGAATACGGATGTTAGAAACTAGTTAATTGACTAAAAACAGAATCACATGATAAAGTTAAAATGACCTAATTACAGTCGTCATGTTGTCTATTGATTATCAAGTTGGATTCTCGAGAAGATATTTAAGGGTTAGATTCTAAGGATCCATTCCTCTTCCAGGTTAGATTCTCGAGGTGTTCTAGGTTAGATTTTCGAGACGAATTTTTGGGTTAGATTCCCAGATCCGTTCTTATTCCGAAGCAAATTTAGTGGTTCGATTTTCCATTGCACTTATGTTTTGAGGTAGATTTTTGAGACAGTTTCCCGTGGGTTAAATTCTCCAGATTCGTTCCATTTTCGTTTTAGATTCTCCAAGGTGGGTTAAATTTTCACTGGCCATCGTGCCATGTTCCATGTGGGTTGGAGTTTCATCAGGCATTGTCCCGAACAAAAGAAAAAAATTGACGTTAAATTACTTACGCTTTACTTATTGTTTCTGCTATATCAGCACGTGTTGCAATTTACTCTATTATGTTAACTCCTGTTACATCTATTATTCATGTTATGTCTGTACATCATATCACATGTGTCAGTTTTCTATAAGTTTGATTTTTTAGATAGCCTTTTCTACTGAGTGTTAAAACTCATTAGTGCAATTTTTCTGCCTCTAGCATTTCATGCCAGACGTAGATGACCAAACGGAGAACCCGATAAAGCATATAGAGCTGAAGGTGACCGACGGAAGACTTTGACATGGCTATCATATCATTAGATTTGTTTCGTTCAATTTTTATGTTTAATTTAGATATAGACCCAACGAGTGTATTTTTATTTTATTTTTCTGATCAAACCTTGCAACCATATTTAATGTATTTCCCTTTGGTGATAAATAAATGGAAATATGTTAACTAAATATTTTGACGAATAAAATGGGATTAAAAAGATTTAAATAATATTCTGAAAAGTCTAGCGCGTTACACTCTATCTCTTCCTCTCCTCTCCCCCGGCCCCAAACCCACTAAACTATACCCCCCCCCCCCCCCCCTTTCCCCTTTTTCCTCCTCGATCACCCATCATACCTGTGATCTCTCTCTCTCCCCCTCTGTCCCACTTATTTTTCTCTCTTCTCCACCATCCACCATAAGCATGGCTCGTATCTCTCTTCGAGCAAATTAAAAACACAACTCTCATATACAGAGTTTGATATAAATGCGTCTAAAATCATTCGATGCACATGTATAACCTTCTACAATAATATAGACCGTATGTGCATTGGATGTTCCCGAAAATATCCATGTCCGGATCTATATATAAAAATATATTTTCATAGGCTTTCTCCTCTGGAAAATGACAGTATTTCAACTAACTCATCTATTTGCCGTGTGATTCAAAGTTTGAAAATAAACACCATAATTCATTACTTGGAGGAAGACTTAAACATGTAAAAATGCCATACGATTGTAACATTTCTAACTAAATTAATGTCTTATAGGTAGCTTTCAGTTTCTTTATTTTATCAAGAAGGAAAAAGTACGCCAACTATGATACTCCAAAAGGAAAATAATACAAAAGTACCCTTTCTTTTCTTTTTCTTTTAAAAATTCAAAATTTCTGGAGGAATCTTCAAGGTAATTTGTTATCTTAAGATTCAATTTAATTAGGGACCCACATTAATTCTCGTAACAGTGTCGGTCGATATTTTAAAATATTATAACAAAATTCACCTACAAATCTACTGAATTTCTTCTCACACAACAAAAGGCCATAATTATTTTCTCATTTCAGCTATCAAACAAATCAAATAGTCCAAACCCCATGTCCACCGTGCTGAATTTGGGGTGACATATATATATAGTGTAATAAGTAGGACCTAATAAATTAAATGACAGGTGTCAAATAATAGTTTGATAAAAATAAATGTACAATACTTAATGCTTTTATTATCGTTCTACCATTACAAAGTTAAACCATTGTCCGTTAAAAAAAGAAATTTATTTTATCGTTACGTTTAAGTGTGATAAAAATTAAATGAAAATAATACCATCTACCTGATCTAAGTATTGGTGTTGACAATAAGGGTACTATTTTGTAAAAAGGGTGAGCGATATATGCTATGTTTAGAAATTCGTATCTTTTCCCATAGAATTACATGTTAATTTACACTTTCCTCCATTTATATCACTTATCATAACAATAGTCAAAGAGAAATTCTACTACATTTGAGTACAAATTCGAAGACAAATACGTTCGTGAAACTTATACATGTTGAACGGTTCTACATGTATTTGTTTCCGGATTTATATATATTTAGATATATATCTGTGTTGAAAGTATAAGTTTTTATCGAATATTATCTCTGTTGATCTTTTGTTGTGGTATATTTTTACAAGAAAGAAATGCAATTAAATACTCGAATATTTCAGAAAAATATTTTCATTGATCGTTGATACATAAATTACAGAATATAAACGAAACTGTAAAAAATGAGAACATAAACAATCAAATATGATAACGAACCGAATTCTATGGAATTATAGTCTCCTTAAAACAGATTTGTTGTCTTACCATAAGTGTAAGTGTTGAAGGTTGCACCAGCATTTGTCTTCCAAGGTACGTAAAGCGGTTTACTCGGTCGAAAGAATACCGATCAATCACCCTCATGTCGAATCCGACGAAATTTTTTCAGTCTTTGAAACCATGGACAATATTGAATTGTTATACAAACATGTAGGGACATTTGAGCTGCAAAACCGCCAAAAGTACTCTTGAGTTGCGGACATCAGTGGAGGCAAAACAGGTGAGACTTGGATTGTGTACCATGAACGACGTGCCTGAATAAAAGACCTTCTAATTGTCTCAAGAGACCCTCCGATTATCTTTTTTTTTTTTTATAATTCAAAGTATTTGGGTCAGCTTACGTACACTTCAACAATTTTTTTGGGTACTAATCATACCGTCTACTTGCAGGAATCACAATTAAAGTTAGAGCAAAGCTCTCTGGACTAGCCCCATAAGAGTTTGTAACACTCGAGAGATTTCGAATCTAAAATCTTCAAAAATAACAAATCTCTTAAGTCTCAAATTTTAACCACCAAGACAATCCCTTGAGTTTATTGTTGGGAATTCATTCACCAACCTTCCATATTCCCTAACACGTGTCCAGCAGGATGTTCTAAAGGAATTAAATTGAAGTCTTTTTTTGAAATCATGTTTTCTCTCACATACTAAAATCTACAGTCGACACAGTATACTATTATTGTTGAACGCTGTGCATTCTTACTTGTAAGTACCCGTTTATAGAATTGTTCTCATTTTCTACTTCCCTTTAATTTCATCATTTTCTAGGGATAGAGATATCTTCAAACCCAATCCAGTCCAATGCAAAAGCAGCACCCGATTTGCGTAAAAACTACTTAATTGCTTCGCCCTCTCTCTCTCTCTCTCTCTCTCTCTCTCTCACATATGACTTGAACTTGAAGTATGATTTTCTCTTTGCCCCTTTAAATCATCGAAAAAGTTCAACATTTTTAGACTCCACCATCATAAAAACTACTTATATGCACCAGTGATTACTTTGATAATCCATTGGTAATTCAGGCTTAATTGATCATCAATGGGACGCCAATCCTTCTGTGTAAAGCCGAAGATGAGGAAAGGTTTGTGGTCTCCAGAAGAAGATGAAAAACTGTTCAATCACATAACTAGATTTGGTGTCGGCTGCTGGAGTTCTGTCCCTAAACTAGCCGGTATATTTACTATCACTTCACATTTTCTAATTTTTATTATAGTTTGGAATTTGTTTTCAGATTTCAATTTTTCTGTTTTGATAAATGCAGGTTTGCAGAGGTGTGGAAAGAGCTGTAGATTGAGGTGGATAAATTACTTGAGGCCTGACCTAAAGAGAGGAATGTTTTCCCAGCAAGAGGAAGATCTCATAGTTAGTCTGCATGAAGCTCTTGGCAACAGGTAGCTGCAATTTTTTCCATCCCCCTGCCTAAATTACTCACCATGGGTTCACATTCAATAGCACACTCACCATCTAGAGTGAGTAACGATGAGTCGAACAACACCATGCATTGATGGGTGGTGAGGACTCATGTTTACTATCATGAAATTTTTTCTTGTGTTGCAAATTTTGAAATGGGTATCTGAAAGAAAGTATGTTTGGAGCAAATTTTGAAGTGGCGATCTTACAGTTAAGAGTCTTTGTTACAATTCCTGAAGTGGGTATACTAGAATTAGAATCTTCAGTAAAGTTGTTGAAATGGGTATCTTAAAATTTGAATCATTGTCTCCAATTTTGAAATGGGTATTTCTGTAAAATTGCAGGTGGGCTCAAATTGCAGCACAATTACCAGGAAGAACAGACAATGAGATAAAGAACTTTTGGAACTCATTTTTGAAGAAGAAACTAATGAAGCAAGGGATTGATCCAAACACCCACAAACCAATAACCGACACAGAAGGGAGAAATGGGAAAATTTGCACAGAAAAATCATCAATGGCATCATCAGATTTGAGAAGATTTCCAACTTCAATTGAGCAAGAACTTCAATTTAACAATACAAGTTACTGTGAAGGTGGACTGGCAGAAGCTTCAAGAGAGCAATTTGAAAGCAAACCCATATTTGATCCTCTGGCGCTATATGAATTCCAAGGGAGTTTCAATCCAGTTGGGTATAATTATCAGCAAACACATATGGAGGAGAATGAAAGTCCCCTATTTGGATTCAATTCAATGCCCAATTTAATGAGTTTTGATCACGGAAACGTTGCAGAAACTGATTTTTCTGGTAATTCAACTTCGCAAATGAGTTCTGTTTATTTCAATGGGGGGAAAGAAATCAGTTCAAGTAATAACTCCAATGTCAATAATATGGTGGAAAATGCAGCATTTTCGTGGAGCACCGACAAATTAGAATCTGTGTTTCAGAGTCAATTGAATGGGATTAAGTCTGAAGAAATGAAACCAAGTCCTTGGGAAGACGATTTCAGTGCCTATCCAATAACTTCACTATCTGAAGATGTTTTCCAGCAAATGTAAACTGTAAATTTGTGTTCTTTTTTTCCTCTGCAAACAGACACACGAGGATGTTCGTAGTACAGGAAAGTTCTACTAAAGGTCTGAGGTGAGCATATATCTCTCTCTTTCTCTCTCTCCCTCTCTCTCTCTCTCTCTCTCTCGCTCTCTCTCGCTCTCTATACTTTTGGTTTTGTTTTGTTGGATTTTAGTAGAGAATAAGATTGCTTATACTGATTTGGAAATGTGTATTTCAAGAGTTGAATTGAAGTCTTCTACAGTTGTACGAGTGAAACTAGTTTTTGTGGTTCAAGTCTCTCCGTGCTGTCTAATCATACGAAGTTATTTTCACGGCTAATTTTGTTTTGTCTTTCTCGCCAAAACCATTTATGTGATTACCAACCCACCGCACATCCGTATAATGTTGCCTGTCGCAACTATGTAAATCTTGTACAAATGTGTGGTGAGTAGAGGAGCAGAGGAAATGCTGGAGAAGCACTAGGTAATATTTTCAGCTCCGAATTCACTTGTCAAAAAAATTATTCTTAAATAAAATGAAGTACAAGAAAAAAAAATTATTTTCTTGTGTGTGTTCATTTGACAAAAAAATTTTATAGGAAAAAAATATTCACGTTCATTTTTCAGGAAAAAAAACAACAAAAAGTTTTTTTTTTTAATTCAACGACTAATTGTGAATAAAATTAATTTTGGAAGCATAGTAACTAGTTATTATTTGTTTAAAATTTATCATTTCAACAATCATGAAACTCGTTTACATAAATCAAAATGTCATCATGCAAGTTTATAATAATAATAAAAATATGTATTTCTATTCAACCAAGTTAAATAAATATTAAGATAAACATATATTTTTATTCCACTAACAAAAGTAACGCATAAAAACAAGATAAATAAATACTTCTAAGAAACAAACCATTTATAAGTTTAAACATGTAACGCCCCGATTTCTCGGACATTAATTAAATCGGTTATTTCAACTAATTAGTAAATGACAAAAAATACTTCTCTTTTTTTTTATTAGTAAAATAATAGTAAATAACGTTTAATCAGAGTTACTAAGTGCAAAAATACAAATGATATAAATATCTCTTAGGGCCTATATTCTTTTATTTCAAAATAAAAGTAAACAGAGTTACTAACGGTAAGTTAGCCAAACGCTACCATGATCCTCCTCGACAGGTCCCGACTCTCCATGCTCGGGTGGGTACTCCGACTGCTCCGCAACATCTGGTATGAAACACCAGGGGTAGAGAAGTTGCACCGATGAGTTTTGACACTCAGTAGAAATGATTACCCAAAATACCGAACCCAAAGGCAATAAAACACGTAACCGAATACAACAAGATAAATTCATAATAACAGGATACCAGGTGATAAACATGAATAATGAAATCAAGTATCACATGCTGAAACAGACATACTAATATCGCGTAAGTGTTTTATGCTCAGCTCTTGTTATGTCTTTAAACTCAGGACGACGCCTTAGGAATCAAACCCGTAAACAACTCGGCACGATGGCCAGTGGGAATCTAACCCACCTCAAGAATCAAACCCGGAATACAAGAGTGAAGGGGAATCGAACCACCAATTACCCCGGAAATCTAATCCGAAATAGAAGTGAAGGGGAATCTAACCCGGAACCAGAGTGAAAAGAAAAATCTAACTACCAACCACCTCGGGAATCTAACCCGGAATAGGAACGGATCCGGAGAATTTAACCCACGAAGATCATCTCCAAAATCTAATCCGAAACAATTCGAAAATCGAACCCAAAATAACACAGTGACACGACGACCTTCAATTTCAATTTTTTATCCTTCGTTAACATTATTACCTATCTTTGATATGCTTTCAATTTTTCCCAATAAATCATGTTTGCAAAGCTTGGACATGGCATCACTAAATTTTCCTAAAGAAATATATATATAAGTCACGTTTGCAGAATGTTTGAGAGGTGAGCAACATAATTAATATGACCTGACACTCCCAATAATCTCAAAATAATTCACATTTCGGAAATAGCCAACGTAAATGTTATATTTTGGGATCAACACTTAGTATTTATTGAGTAAGATCTAATTATAATCTCATGATCCAACATAAATGTTAGATTTA
>JABCMJ010014689.1:0-14763 GCA_014822125.1 Arbutus unedo | reverse complement strand
TATATATATAGTATATATATATATATATATATATATATATATATATATATATATACACACACACCTATAATAAGTATATATACATGTATATATATACCTATAATATATATAAGTATAATATACTTATAATATACATGTATATATGTATATAAGTCTTAATACACACACACACTATAGAGTCTATATATATAACAAACTAAAAACAGGTTAACACAAACAAGTTTTTTATTTTCTTTTTTTTAAAAACAAAAACAAAAATTAGGGAACATAAATAGAAAACATAAAACAGAAAACATGAAGTGTTACCAAACAAGCCCTAAATGATCAACACAATATCTAGCCACTCAATTACTAAATGATCAACACAATACCTACAGCACTCAACCCTCAGGAAGGTGCCTTGCTCCGTCAGAGTTCATCTTGTTCGGTCAGAGTTCACCCCCCCCCCCCCCTCAGTTAGGGGTTCATCCCTCTCGGCCAGAGAGAACCAATCATGGGACATGCTCAATGAGATCTCGCAAATGATACTTCTAAGCGCTCATAATTTCGGAGACAAAATTCTCATTTAATGATTCGCTCCACCAAGTATGAAAAGAGAAACGTGACCGACAGCCACAAGTCCACTAAAAATTCATCCAACATCCATTCTATATAAAGGGTTACAAGACCAATGATCATGTAAGCTTCAATAGACTCCATAATTCTCTTGCATACACCTTTTCTCATTTGGTTACTAACTTCGTCATCACAGGATCCTTGGCTGGAAATCACCCCTCGATCCTAAAACTTCTGTGTAGGAATTACCGCAGTATGAAGGCAACCATCACGTTCTCTGCACCATTTGTGAGAACGATTTCAATCTTTTCCTACTAAGAAGCAAACTCAACAAAGTTAACTGAAAACACAATAGTGACTGCCAGATCAATCCAAAGAGGCCTCTGGGAGGATGAAGCTTCCCCAAACACCAACCCTTTAAGGCACCGGTGCAGGATCAAATACATTAGGACCATATTGGTGGAGCAGAATGAACACTTAGTCCAATAGTAATAGCACAACCACAACTACCACCATCGAATGTCAACTAGCCAAACAAGCAAGCGACATGATCCAATGATGAACACGAGGAGGAATACGGGAGACAAGAGAAAGAAGTTGACAGTCACACGACGAAACGGAGAAGGGAGAACTGTTAGAGGCAAGAGAGGCCAACTAACACAAAGGATTCGGCGGCCCAAGTAGCGAAGATCAAAGAACTCTTGAAACATTGGAGGGGATCATGCAAATGGAGGAAAAAGAAGGAATGACGAGGGGCTCCCATTTCCGTAGGCGATGATGGCAATGCCCCTCCCTATGGA
Organism: Arbutus unedo; assembly: GCA_014822125.1. Lineage (NCBI taxonomy): Eukaryota > Viridiplantae > Streptophyta > Magnoliopsida > Ericales > Ericaceae > Arbutus > Arbutus unedo. The sequence continues at coordinate 13,408 of JABCMJ010014689.1, read as the reverse complement.
GTCTAGAACACCGCAGATGGATCTTTTGACGACTCGAGAGATCACATGGACCATTTGGAGACATACAAGGCATATATGGCGTTGCACACTGTCCCTGACGAGATCATGTGCCGAGCTTTCTCCACCACTCTTAAAGGCTCAACCAGGGTCTGGTTTGGGAAGTTGAAGTGGGGAACCATGGACAGCTTCAAGCAGCTCGACGGATTGTTCATCAACCATTTCTATAGTGGTTGATGTGCTTGCTTGTGAGATCCCAGACCAAAATTTGGTCATTTGTCGGCCATATGGGGATTAATGAGTCCAATTGAGAATTTAATAAAATTATTTGTGAGTCAGGAATATTTCTGGAAGGACGTCAATAAGGATGGTTGAACACTATTCGTTTTGATTTCTAAGTAGTACGTATAAATATATTATATGGGTAATATGTCATATGCTAAGGACTGTGGTTAACCTTAGTCAGCAATATCTTAGTCCTTAACTGATGCTTTGTTAAGCCCCATTCCTTCCACTTTTCATCCATAGCTAGTTTCTATGTTGTTTACCATCTTCCTCCTCGTACAAAATCAAACCTAAACAACAATTCCTTTTCATTGTTACTTGCTATAAGTCCCAGAGGTGAGAAAGTTAGAGAGAAAAACCAGAGAGATAATCCCTGTATTAGTAACTTCATCTTCAACCTTGAGTAACTTCATCAAATTCATCAAGGTAAGGTAAGGGTTTAATTCTAAGTTTCATGTTGAGCGCACAATATTGCATACATATGTGGCTCAATACGTCTAATTTGGCATGTGTGCATGAGTTATTTCATCGTTCTATTTAATATTGCATGCGTAGTTTCTTTTGTTCAATTTCAGGTTATTTGAGCTAAAATGTGATCATGTGAGTCTCGAGGTCCGGAGTTGAGTTGAAGAATTATTGGAGGTTCGATAATGGAATGATGGAAGTTTGGGATGAAGGAATGGAGGCCGAAGTGGAGAAAAATCTTGAAGGTTGATCACAGTGCAAAAAAAAAAAATTCTATAGGTAGAGGAACTATTCTACCGGTAGAAGGTTGTGCAATTTTGCGACACTTTACTCTTCTAGCGACAGAACCATCTAGCGGTCAGCAGATTTTATTTTTTGTTTCCTTTTTCGTCTAAGATTCTTTATGTTTTGTTTTCCTATAAAATAGAAGATGGGGACACGTATTTTATTCATTCAGATTCATATACATTCTAGATTTTTATTTACAACATAGATTAGGTGTCAATACTTCGTTCCCGCATTTGATTTTCGACGATTTCAAGACTGATTCAGTTTTAAGTTCAATTCTGATTTTCCTTTCGTTCTTCATTGTGTTAGGTTTGTTCTTGTTATGGAACGCAATTGTTAGAGGTATAATTAATTTAAATCATTTTCTATTGATTTCATTTACCATGATTGTTTTCGTTCTTAATTATTTTTGCGATATCTTCAATCAATATGTTAGGCTAAACTTTTTAGGCAATGTCTGAGGATGAAATTCATATAATGACCTAGCTTAGTCGATGTCTTCTAAAAATAATTTCCAATGTTTGTTACGAATTGATTCATGTTCTTATTTTTTAATCAACAAATAGTGTTAAACCCTTAATTAAGTGTCGCCGTTGAACTTTGGTACATTTAATACTTTTGTTGATATCAAATTTTATTCCACTGCTCAAACTCATCATGAAATAAGCCATCAAAATAGATTCGGGTGAGCTTATACGCAGAATGACTATTTTGCTCTCGATCGGACAAAAGACAAGAAATTATCTGAAAAACTGAAGAATTTCACCAAAAAAAAATTTCAAGCACCGAGGAAGCCCATTAGCAAGTTTTGAAACTCAATTGAGCAATCTCAAAAAGCTCAGCAGACCCTAAGTACAAATAAATATTTTGCCCTTAGACAGATGGTTCATCAAGAACGAGTTTCAAATGTCACTGCAATCAACCCATGATGTCTCTATAGTGCGTATGAGGATATCAACATGAATCAGGATAAAACTGGATCATGTTAATGTCAAATTGTTGAGCCCTCAATTCCGTAGCTACTCGATCTTCTCTTTCAATATCAACTTGTTGACCAGGCTCATTCTTGACCTTCTAGACAAAGTCTAGGGGCAATTGCCTATCCGCTTCAACCTTCGCGGATTTCTCCCACTCAGCTTGAAAGGCTACCCGAGTTGAGTCATCTTCAACACTAATCAAATCACACTCCCCATCCACCTTTGATACCTCACCCTTAGCCTTTGACAGAGCCTCATTCAACTCCTCCATTTCCTTCCTCACAGCCTCCCGCTCCATCTGGGTAACGGTCAACTTCTTCATTTTTATTTTTATTTTGTAAGATCTTTCGCTTCCTGTCAACTACTTGAGTTGGCATACCTAGGCCTTTCAGGCATACTTAACATGGAGAAGGCACAAACAACCTACCAAAATCAACCAAGGATAGAAAAAGTGAAGTCAAGATAGATTCATCATAAACTCGCCTGCCTTGTAGAAAGCGTAAAATTTCGGGCCAGGTCCTTTGAGGGGATGTCACTCATAAACGTTACATCATTCCCCACGAAGGTACCAATTTTTTCACGGGTGCTTTCGAGTTAAGAAGAACACTATATTCAAGCAGCATGAATGAAAAGTTAAAAGAGTAGGACAACCATGTCACTTAAAGCGGCTACCCGTTGGGCCTCAGTAACGAACAGAGTGGTCTAGGAGATAGACGTCTCAGGAGCAGAAGAAGAAGAGACCTGGCTACCAGACCCCACTTACTCGGCGCTTGACTAGTCGGTAGGGCCATATTTAGATTCTTCAACAAGTCTCCTACTAACAAATGTAGGGGATTCGTGACGAGTTGGGGACACTGGTCAGAGCTCCTCCCATACAGAGTCTTGAGCACCTTTCTCCATGGAGCTTGGGGCAACATCCTAGTTAAGCCTCTTTACCAATCGACGACGAGATTGGCACGCCTTTTCTTTTGGATCCAGATCCACCATCTGGGGCATGAAACAGGCGACCACGTGCTTTTTTGACCTCTTGAATGTAGCGATATCGATCGTTTGAGTGGCCGATCACTTTTGACGCTCAATTTTCTTGACGACAGTAACGGGAGGATTTATAACCTTACAGCAAAAATAGAAAAGCATTAATCAGTACAAGTAAGAAAAGAAAACTATAACTACAACGACAAAGAAACTTACTTTAACGGTTGGGACCCATGGAGCATGCATAAAGGAGCTCGGGAATAACCAATAAACAAACCACGCGGTTATGCCCGATCGGCCTTAAGAAGTTCAATAAACTCTTCAGCCCCCTTGGAAGGCCAGTCACAACGAACAAGGTAGAGTAGGTGTTATCCCCCCATAACCTATTTACTCAGATCAAATAGGAAGGTTGGATCTCCTCAAGACCAACCTTGAGTAAAGTGAGAGAGAAAAACCAGAGAGATAATCCTTGTATTAGTAACTTCATCTTCAACCTCTGAATAACTTCATTAAATTCATTAAGGTAAAGGTTTAATTCTAAGTTTCATGTTGAGTTCATAATATTGCATACATATTATGTTGCTCAATACGTCTAATTTGGCATGTGTGCATGAATTATTTCATCGTTCTATTTGATATTGCACACAAGTTTCTTTTGTTTTGTTTTAGGTTATTTGAGCTAAAATGTAATCTTGTGAGTCTCAAGGCCTAGAGTTAAGTCAAAGAATTGTTAGAGGTTCGATAATGGAATGATGAAAGTTTGGGATGAAGGAATGGAGGCCAGAGAGGAGAAAAATCTTGAAGGTTGATCACAAACAAGAGCGCGTAAAAATTGAAAAAAAGTCATGCAAAAAAGTATGGAAAAGTTCAGCTCCAATGTGAACAGATTAGAAGGAAGAAGGAAGGAGAGGCATACCTAAAAGAAGAAACTAATGTCCAACGATTGAAGCTCGCACTCGAAAGCTCTGGAAAAAAAAGAAGCTGGGAGGAAAAAGTGAATGGTTTTGAAACTAGGTGAAGATGCTTTAAAATGGCCCGAAGGGAAGAAGAGCAGCCACCCATCTCGATTGTCCAACATGCAAAAAATGGGGGCTAGGATTCAGCGACACATGCACATAAAAAAAACCATCACGGTCATTCGACGTAAAGGAGTATGAATCGTTAAGATTTTCTCACACGTAAGTAGAATTCAATGCAACACTATAACTGTTCAACTTGGGGAGCCCCCATTAAAAGAGATGATGACACTTGTCATGATTCAAACAAAAGCTTATTGGACGAGTATTAAATGCAAAAGTAACTGCCGCTCCTCCATATAAAAGATTTCCTACTTCTAAGCTCACGCCCGAATTAGGGAATGGGGGACAATTGATGAGCCCAAAATGGCTCCGCTCGGCGCTCGATTATTTCTTCTAATCATCCACTAGTTAGTCATTCAACAATGATACACTCAGTTTAATAGTCACTTAGCTACCGAACGATAAGCAGAATATCACCTACGAGCACTCAACCCTTAGGAAGTTGCCCTACTCGACTAGGGTTCACCCCACTCGGCCGAAGGGAAACAATTACGGGACTCGCTCAGTGAGATCCCGCAAATGGTGCCTTTGAGAGCTTAGAATTCAGGAGACGAAGCTCTCATTTAATGATCTACTCCTCCCACTACAAAAAGAGGAGTGTGATCGACGAATACAAGCCCGCCATAATTTCATCCATCCTCCACCCTATAGAAGGGGTTATAAGGTCAAGAATTAGGTACGCTTTGACGGACTCCATAACTCTCTTGTATACACCCTCTCTTAATTGGTTACTAACTTGATCGTCAAAGGGTTTTTGGACGGAACCACCATGGTCTAGAACTTGTTTGTAGGAATAGTACAAAAGCACGAAGCGACCGTTGCGTTTTCGACACCATCAATAACAAAAGCTACAAACGAAATGGAACTGAACAACTGTAGCTTAGCTTAGCTTATTAAAAGTTCATTTAAGGTTCACTCATCTTCTTCTTTCAACAAGCTCAAGTTAAATTGTTAGACTTATTTAGTAACCGAGTTGAGTTCAAATATATTCTAGTTATTCTTGAAGCCAGAAGGTTAGGCACATCTAGCACTTGACCTAAGCTCAAATATCTTCTAACTCTAATTGACCAGGCTCCCAAACACAATAATGTACCATTATTTATCTATCTTTTGCTATGTAAGTATTAGATTGAATTTGGCCTAATTATTTTGCATTAAAGATAATAAATATTATTTGATGTTTTGTGATTTTTTTTATAGTTTTTTATAACTTTTTTGTGTTTACTCAAATAAAAAGAATCGTGAAAATATAAAAATATTAATCGAAATTGGAAAAAAAATCTTGGTGGAACGACACTAAAAACTAGGGGTAAAAACATAAACTGGAAAATCGGTCCGGTCCGGTTTGGAGTTTTTAAAATTTATTCGGTTCGGTTTTCGATTTTGAAACTTGAGGAGCCGGACCAAACCGGTCTAGACCGATTCGAAAGTTAACCCTAAAAGTTTTACACTTTTACTTATTGTTTTATATTTTTACTAATCGTTTAAGTTTTATACTGATTCATAAATCTTTGACTTCTATTGGGAGTTTTTTTTTTGTTTCTTTTACTTGATAACTTAGTGTTGGTATTGAAAACTTATTTGAATATTAGATGAGCATTCCTCTATTATTTTTCTAATCGGTAGATCAGTAGTGCCAGTGGTCTTACAGCTCTATACAATTAACACCCAACAGTTTTGTATTTTTATGGTTTGTATTCATTTTTTATATAATTTTTGAAATATGGGCTAGGGCCACAAAAATCGAAAATCGGACATAAAACGGTCGAGCCAAACTGTACCGAACCGAACGACTTCATTCTGATTTTCGGTTTATGTTTTGTCTAAACCAGAATAACCGGTTTGGTTCGAATTTATTGATAAAACCGGACCAAACCGGATCAATTACACCCTAAAAACATTAAAAATAGTGAAAGTAGTATTTTTTGAATTTTTTCGTGTGTAGTGAACTTTTTAAAACTTTTGCTCATAGTTTTTACTTTAAAGATTATTTTCATCAAGACAAATAATTATTCTAAAACTTTGAAGTGAATTTGAAAAAATAGGAAACAAATGATCAAAAAACAGTGACAATACTATCAAAAAAAATTTAGCCCAAATGAGCATTAATTGCACAATTCCTTTTTATATGCCTATTGTAATATTTAGGCGTGATTCTATTATCGAATTTTAGGATGAATTACACTGATCTTCCCTAAAGATTTTGACAAGTACATTAATCTCCTTAAAATTTCTAAAATTACTTTGATCTTCATTGTATTTCAAACTACAGTTACTTCTCCTATCTTATTGAAATTTTTAAGTTTAAAACTTTTTAACAATGAATTGCAACATAATTTTTATCACGTTTGAAATAACCTATGTTGAATTTTTAAAAAAATTGAAACCAAAATTCGAACAGAGTTTTTAAGATTTATTCGTGTTTTAATTTTCGAAAAATCTATAAAAAATAACATAGGCTATTTTGATATTGGTAAAAATTATGTTGTAATTTATTTTATCAAAAAAAAAGTTCTTTTTCAATAGCTTAATTAATTATGTTTGATTTATTTTAATAATAAAAAAAGTAACTGCATAACAATTTAAAATGTAAAAAAATAAGAATAATTTGAAAAACCTCAGAAAGATATTATATTTGTCAAAAATCTAAAGCAACATCAGTGCAATTTATCCTTGATGCTATAAAATTTGGCTCGACTCTGTTGCAGAGCCTAAACAAAGAGGCCTTGACAACTTTGTTTTGGGCGTTAGCATTTTGATGCCAACTATAATAAAGATGTTCAAAAAATTAAATCAAAACTAACTCTAATAAAAATATTAAAAATATTATCAAATTTTATATGGCAATTAAAAAAATTACTTCATATCAAATTTAACATCAAGTGTCAAATATTTTTTTACCTTAAATATTCTAATTTTAAATATTTTTTACCTTAAATGTTTCAATTTTACATCTTCGTTCGAAATTAAAAAATTTGAATGTCAAAATTAAAAATATCAAATTACCACGTAGGCCATAAAAAAATTTAACACCTCAAAATTACCTTAGATGTCTTTTTATTTATGAGAAATAAGTTTTCAATGAAACACATTTGGTGTGCCTGTGTTTGAAATAGTTGGGAGATTTTTAAAGGAAGACAAAAATAATTAGATGCACGTGAAATCCTTAAATTATTAAAAATCTCATGTGTATCCAACAATTTCAGACACATCTGTGTCCAAATGATCTGTGTTCCTAACATTATTCATTAGGGAAATTTAAGAGCTATAATACAATCTTTGTAGTTATTTACTTCGCCCTCAAAACTACGTCGTTTTGACCCATAAATTTTACTAACAATTTGTAATGCAAGTCAAACAACATAATTTCACGAGAAAGTTCTGCACAGAGTACATAGTGCAACCCCAAATCCAACATTTTGGGACCTTAGGCAAAATTGTCATATCTCTGTGCATAAAACTTTGTAACAATCGAATGCATGGGTCAAAACGACTAATCGAATATCTTCCTTCATATTTTGACTAATCGAATTTATGAATTTTTCTTTCAAGAAATCTAAAGTTAGAATGGAAGAATAAAACATACGAAGATCGAATAGTCGATACTCTTTTTCAACAGATTCACTGATGGTAGAAAACACATAATGCAGCACACAAAACCCTACCCGAACGAATTCACACCCGAATGCAAAACCCTTCAACAAAATTTACTCACTCGAGTAGGGAACGCCACAAGAACAACACTCGTGATATTCGAACGATTTTTGTACATAAAAAACTATCGGTAATGAAATCAAGAATAACCTCACAAAGTGAAATGAAATCAAGAATAACCTCGCAAAGTGAACATTAAAGGATTTAAATCATAGCTCAACAATTCAGAATGTTCCAACTCTTTTCCATGTGTGAAGGCAAAGGAGCAGCTAACTTTAGGCTATCCAGACCCGAAAGGTCAAAACCCGACGATAACTGCACATGCCGCAAAGCGCTAGACACGTCGGGCAAAACCATCTCTTTACAGTGGAGGTGTAGATAAGGCTCCTTTTCCAGAATACTTCCTTTGTCCAAATCAAGGCCAAAGGGAAGTCTTTTTCCCTTTGGCAACTTCTCAGGAATCGAGCAAGGTAGATGTTTCATTTTCCTATGAGCTTGCCACCCGTATTTGTAGTCTCCAATTATCGGTGTACCTAATACCTCAGCGCAGTGTACTCGAAGCTTTTTTTTCGCAAAAAGAACATGGAGAGAAGAATTTGCAGTCATTACGAGGAGACAACTGAAGCAAGAAGATACATTCAGGAACTTCAGACAGTATAGAATCATCAAACCTGTAATTCGTACCTGGTGCTTTCTACCGGTGAGAGGAGACAACTCTAACCACGTATAACCTGCAATTCATATGACTATCAGAAGAAGCATAAAGAATAAAGACAGAGATATATAAGGTGATGAAGAACTAACCATTGCTTCTACCATTTATTTTCCTATAAATTTTGGGGATACACAGGAAAAGAAAAGAAAAGATTATATTTTGACTGAAGGTTGAAAAAAACATGGTAAAACCCATAACACTGAAGAGCTATCTTTTTCTTCATTTTCCTCTTGAGAACTAGAGTATCCGGGTGCTGGTACAAAACGCAAAGCATCGTGTGGGGAACAACTTCTCATCAGGTCAGAAGGCAGTAGCTATACATATTACATAAAGCATTGATCAGCCATATGGATTTGACCAAATCAAGGATCAGACCACCTGATCGTACCACTCAGAAGAGTGTTGCTAACAAATTCAGCAGAATAAGAAATGATTTTAACTTTAAGCATTTATTGTTCGTATTTAATAAACAGTTTATGCTAACAAGCACCCACTGGGCGGTGGTTACGGAGGAAATAATTCGAGGAAGTCTAAACTTCAAATCCCTTTTGAAACATTTCGATGCACTTTCACATGTTTTTATACACTTTGCAAACATTCGAACACACTTTTTGAATCTTAACCACCACCACTGAGCGTAGTTAACATATTCATTTAATAGTTTCGATTGTTTTGTTTCCGGAGAAATCCGGGTAACAGTGCAAAACAATCAGCCGTGTGTGCTGACTGTGTGATAGTAGGGGTGTAGGTGACTCCACTACAGTTGCACCAAGAATCAACTGAATTGTGTCTTTATTCCTTGTCGTGTACTATCAATTCACAGGTTTCTGGAATGGGTATCTAGTGAAGTTCAGAGATCACCACTGGAAGAAGATTCAATCACTCGATACTCTGTTATGGCATGCTGAGATGACATCACTTGAGCATTGTCAGCTACAGTTATTCTCTCAGATTTTCCATCATCAACTACAACCTGAAAGAAGTTAATTGTAAAGCATTAGACCTCCAGAGGTTGCAAATTAGATACCGTGCGCCAAAGAACAGTTATGTTGTCATGAGAGCAGGGGAGGTCTACTGGAGAAATGGAAACAGTGTTCTTTTAACGATCAGAAGTTGGTAAACACCATCAAAGTGATTGTCGGGTTGAACGTCATTGGGAAGGACAATTGGACAAAATGCGGACTTCTTATCGCAGCTTCTCCAAGAAGCACCAATGTACTTCCGGTGCCTAAAACAAAAAAGTGACTACCCATATAACAATTGCTTTGTTGCTTCCACAGGCCACAACAATATATATGTTATGCAGTCAATGCCTGCCCAATTGTTGGCAGGAGGACACTAGTTCAGTAGCCTTTTCATCTGAATTACTTCGAATTGGCCTTCTAGTTGGTTCCAGTAAAATCATGTTCTCATCTATGCTTGACACATTCATGTGGTTGCTAACCCATGGAATCATGCCTTATCCATGTGGCAGAAAAGAATGCTGAGAAATTTTATGAAGGAATATAATTAGATACTGGTGGAGGGAGATGATATTGCAGTGCTGCTATCAGGAAATGCACAAGAGGGACAACAAGAAGGAAGCTGACAGCCACTGGGAATAGGAACTGTCCAACCTTTTTTAATGGCACTGAGATTACTCCTCTGGGACGTCTTGGGGACCCAATGACAAGTGCCCAATACCTCCTTTGCAACGTCCTCCTCCCGTTTTGCAAATCCTTGAAAGGGACAAATTGTAAGATACAGCTCACAATGGCAATAGAAGGCAAAAAAAAATAAAAGAAAAAGAACAGGCACAGGTGCCGTTGTATTGATATAGAACAGACACGAACAGAAAGGAGAGCAAAAAATACACACATCTCTTGATGCTCCAGAAGTTTTCTCGCGAAAGATGGAGTGCAATACTCTGGCACTTGTTTGTGTTCTCCCCATAACCAAAATGCCACTACTATCTCTATCAAGTCTGTGCACCTAATAAAAAAAAAAAACTTTGTAACACTAGTATTAACTAACGCAAAATCCACAAAAGTAGACAGGTAGTGCTTGGATAGTGACCAAAAGAATAATATCAACTAATGCACATTGTACACACAATGCTCCAAATACAAAAAGAAGAAGAGAGAGAATGTAATCAACGAGTGAAAGTGATAATGTAACAAGCTATTGGACATAAATGAAGGCTCACCAGTCGAGGGGGTTCTGTGCAATCATATCTCAAATAAGTAGCAGCTAGTTCATCTAAACTGTTTTTTATGCCTGCTCCACCCTGTTAAGATGCGTTAGCTAAGTAAGGAAACTTCATAGACACCATGTACGGGAAGAAAGATAAGAAGATTAACCTGAACAGGCATTCCAGGGGGCTTATTCATAACAATAATGGCTGGATCCTGAAAATCGAAACAATTAGCTTAAATGTTGGAAAGTAAAGAACATGATGTCAATACCATCGGAAAGCAGCCAAATGCCAAACTTTCAGCACCTTATACAACTCAAGACTGCTGAGAAACTCCATTTCTTCTTCATTGCAAAAGTACTCTGATTTCTCAGAGGGAAACTCTTGGACGGTTATAGGAAGAAATATCTGATCTCCTAAGTTCATCGTATCTTTCGCGGCTACCTTTCCGTATCACATGAAACAGCACTTGTGCCAATGAAAACAACAGTGGAAAGCTTCTTTGTACGTACAAAACAGATAAATAATAGTTTCCACCCAATGAAAGAAAATTTTCTTGCGAAAGAATAAAAGCAAGTGTTACCCTTTTACGCTGCTGTTCATGTGATCTAAAACCCAAATCAGAACTTGTTGCAAAGTCAGAGGATCCTCTTCGAACCTGTAACGTTGCCAATCGAATGTGTTCAACCATGAGGAAGAAAAATTCAAAATTTAACCTTTTCTCACTGCCCTTTTCATAATGGCCTCAAATTCCGTAGAACATGAAAAATTAACATCTCATTTATGAGAGAAACGAAATGTGACATTGTTTTTTTTTGCTAAGATTAGCTAGACATTGGTATAATCACTTCAATATAACCCAGAGATTGAATCACGAAGGTGTTGACTGTATTTTAAAATATCTGCATTATTATGTGTCACTTTTGATCAACGCCTCAAACCTACAAACAAACTAAAATCTGGTGCTGTGTTTTTTTTAAAAAAAAATCAGGTGGAATGGAATATCAAAAGAAAGAAGACTACAAGCAGCAATCGTACAAGGGCCCGTTTGGTTCACACTGTCTATTTGCTTATTTCTCACAAATAAACAGTAAGCAAAACCAAGAAGAGGCAAACTTGTCTGTAAACTTCAATCCACACAATACCCATGATCAAGTAAGAAAATGACAGCAAAAATAGGTACTTAAATCTCCATTCCATAAGCGTGTGTGAGCGTGAGTTGGCCAGAGGATACATAAGTTTCATACTGATTGGGATTGAGGGATAGACCTGTCTCAGGCGAAAGAGCTTCTGCACAAGAGACCTCGGAAGTTGAGGGCAGCACCGTAGCACCCACTTAAGGGCCGTCGTGGTGGTTCCTACGCCCTCAAAACTCCGTCCGGAGAGCTCCTTACCCAGAGAAGCAACGTCGACGGTCGAATTGAATGGCGGTAAGGTGAACCACTTGTCTTTATTCTTGTCGTCGTTCCTTTCAGACACCCTATCGGCGGTGGTGGAGGTGGTGTATTGAGATTTTAATTCCTGAAACGAAAAAGGAAAGGTTTTGAAGCCGCCAGACGTGGCGGTGAACGGCGGCGACCGTTGCAGAGCCCCGCGGAGAAAGGAGGAGGAGCGAGTCATTTGGGGGTTTTGGGTTTGCGCTTGATGGACCTGAGGGCAGAGGAGGGTGTGTTTAACATCAAAGACATATTTTTGACATTTAATAAAATTTGCGTTAAATTTTAAAAATTAATTATTAATTTGAACGAATTTTTTCTAAGAAATTAAGTTAAATTAACAATGACGGGGAAAAATAAAAAATAACCAAAAAAATCTTCGAAAATTTATTAAAGTTTTTAGTATTTTAGCATTTTTTTCTATTTTAAATTGTAATTAAGTTCTTATAATTTTTATTTTTTTATTGAGATGAATAAAAAAATACAAAAAAATTATCCAATAATTAGACAAAATCATAAAACCTCAAAAAATATCCAGTGTGTTTAAAAAAAAAAATTATTGCAACTCAGCAAACTAATATACTAGGAAAGCCCAATTAATTAATGGGCTTTCTTTGTTTAGTGAGCCCAATTATTCAGTGATTTAATGGGCTTAGTTTGTTCACCACATTTGATCTGGGTGTCATGAGATGGTGCCCATTGCCAACAAGGCCTTCAGCCTCACAGGTTGTGTTTGGTATGGCCAAAAATTTCCTTTTGCCATTTTTTTTTTTGTTTTTTGTGTGGAGGTGGGGGTGGGGGTGGGGGTGGGGGGTGGTTTGTTTGTTTTGTCTTCTTAGTACCGAGATGCTTATTTATTTGTCTTCTCTATTTTAGTGAGAAGTCACGTCAAATATCCCAGACCACTAATAAATTATGATAGAATAAAATAATCCAAACAGCGTAGATGAAGAGATTGATTATCTAAAGATTAATTAAAATTTACTTAAGTTAACCCGTTTCGCTTCATCGTTACTGTACATTTGAAAGAAAGACGCATTGTTTCTTCTCATTTGTTCATTCACCATGAACAACTTGAATCATTAATAGAAACCCGACATAGATAACATGCCCCTGAGCTTTAAAGTTGTGACATCACAACCAAGTTGTAGTGCTAGTTGTGAGGTTAAATGTTCGAAAGAAAATCTTAGTGATCGTCCAGATAAATGGTCAAGTGTCATACATTGGTTGGTGGATGCAAAAGTTTAATACTCTATATAATAGATCATGACTCTACTTTATAGGGTTTTTAAAATTGTAATACGGAATAACATTAAAATTTAATGGAACTTTAGTTAAATGTGTTCGTCCTACAACAATACAGA
>JABCMJ010014680.1:0-50344 GCA_014822125.1 Arbutus unedo | reverse complement strand
AAAAAATATTATATATTATCCATAGTGATTAAGATTGACCTCTAAGTCATTGTGCAGAAAATAATAGGAAAAATCATTACGTGAGGTTAATTTATAAATATTTATGGGCGTGGATTCCGAAACCTTAGTTAATTTTCTCAACACTTGATTCGGATTGTTTCTCTTTGAATATTTGATTTTTAAAGTCGTTAAGTTATTTTGTCTTCGCTTGTTTAATTATTTTAGAAATAAAAAAATTATAACTTTTGTCAACTGGATTAGGGTTCAATCGATTCGATTTATTTAGTATTCTTAATAAAAATCACAAGTCCCTGTGGGTTCGACATCGCTCTTGCATTACTATACTTCGGTACGATTCGTGTGCTTGCGAGTACATTAAAATTTCACAACAAGAAGTACAAAAGCTCACTGGCATGATGGCCGCCCTCAACCGATTCATCTATCAGTCATCTGATAAATGCCGACCATTCTTTGAATGCCTGCAGACAAACAACCATCATAATTTCCTATGGAATGAGGAATGTGACGAAACCCTCATTCGGCTCAAAGAATATCTCACCGCGGCTCCCCTCTGACTAAGCTCGCTGTCGACAAAACCCTATTTCTTTACTTGGCTGTATCTCCCCAAGCTGTTAGCTCGATACTAGTCTGACACACTGAATCCAAGGATAGCCCTATGTATTATGTGAGCAAACCCCTGCTGGGCGCTGAAATCAGGTACCTTCCATTGAAAAGGCTCGCTTTAGCACTCGTGGTGGCATCCAGAAGCTTGCCCCTTACTTTCAGGGGCACACAATGATAGTCCTTACCGAATACCTGCTCAAGGCCATCCTCAAAAGGGCCGACCTCTCAGGGAGGATATCTCAATGGGCGATAGAGTTGGGGAACTTCAACATCAGATATTAGTCCCGAACAACAATTAAAGGTCAGACACTGGCCAATTTGTGGCCGAATTCATGCCTCGGCTAGATACCATTGCCACTGCCGAACAGACAGAAGCACCTCATACTGACAATGGTGGATTCTACCGAGACATTTGGACGCTATACCTGGATGGAGCGTCCAACGGTAAAAGGGTTGGAGTAGGGGTGTTACTCATTTTGCCAGAGGGCATCCTTTGTGAGCATGTCATTTAGCTTAATTTTCATGCCACCAATAATGAGGCCAAGTATGAAGCTCTTCTAGTAGGACTCCGAACAGCCAAAGTGGTCAATGTAAACGAACTTTTCATCCACAGCGATTCAAAGCTGGTGGTAAATCAAATTTTGGGAGCATACAAAGCATGAATGAAATATAGAATCAACACAACGAAATCTAGAGATTAGTTCAAAACTACCTGAATAGCAAAGTATCCGACGGAAATGCTTGGGAAGAACTCCGGCGAAGGCTCTTGAGAAGTTCTTGGCCAACAAAAGATGCAAAGAGAGAGGGAGTGATGAAAAAATGATCTCTTTCCCTCCCCCGGCCCTCCATTTCTAGAGGTAAGAAATGAAGCAATGGCGTGCGGAAAACGAAGCAACTTGGAAATGGATCGCTTAATGAATGACACGTGGAGCAATCTGGCATATTCGGCAATTAATGCTTCTAAAGTAGCGTGTGCGAAGGAGAAACAATGGCTTGACACATGATGAATCAACAAATGACGTGTGTTAAAAACCATTGCAACTTTATGCGTTTAACCATTCTTGTCAACCAATCGTCAGCCGAGCCAATGACTGGCTGAGGGGCTATTGTGAAGGGCCAAAATACAGGGCCGACCCATTGGTGGTTAAATCAGAACTGGACTAGGCAGAGGGACATGGACCGTGTCGACAACATGGGCTTAGGTCGACGTATTGCAAACTGGCCATCCTTTGGATAGGTTGGCGTGATGTCAACGGACTGACTTCAGCATCATGGGGCTCCAACAATGAGAGCCAAACGGGCTTACCATGAGGAGAACGTAGGTTCTGCCGAATGTTGACCTATCAGCCTGCCATTTGGCTAAGGCAGTGAGAATCTTTTAGAATGGCGATGGCAGATCCCAATTAGGAAAGTCCACATATGACAGTAACTAAGTTTGAAAATGCACCAAGTTGAGAAGGTCTCCCTGTGTGGAAAGATAGTGATTTAACATCAGCGAATAAGGGGAGATTCCCGGGAGATTATACTGTCAAAAACATTCCACTCGATGGCTTATAAATAGGAAATTATTGGCTATTAATAAGGTATGCTATCATTCACTATGCAATTACTTTTGTGCTTTGATCTCTCAGTATTTTAACTTCAGCATCGGAATGCTATCAGGTTGGAAACAACCCGTTAGCGCTAATTGGCTGTTCATTGCGCAAGTTATTGGAGCGATTTAGACGAGAGAATATTTTCAACCCTCACATTTTCAATGCTTTTACTTCTTCCGCGTCTCACATTATCGAATCGAATATTTAAATTTGTGCACAATAAAAAGAATAACATACTCATCTTCAAAATAAAAATAATAACTATATACAACTTATTGAAATTCATTAGGTAAATATTAACTTACAATAATATAATTTTTCTTAGTTCATGATTTTTCCACAAAGTGCAAATTATAGAGAATTAGTGTGAAGATAAAAAAATAAAAAATTAGTGCAAATAAAAAGCTTATTGGTTAAAAAAATTTAAAATTTTAACTGTGAACTAAATTTTAAGACTAACTGATATCTCTAATTTTATGGGTTCTTACAAATAAATAAATAATTAGTGTGAAAATAAAATGTTGAATTGGTTAAAGTTTTTAAAAAAAAATTACATCTTATTTTTATTACTTATTTCAATTTTATTTTTAATTATACATTTTTTTAAAAATTAATGTAAAATAGTGAAAGGGAGGAAAGTGGCCTTTTTGTAATTTAGAGGGGAGATGGGAGTGATATTTTTGCAATTTAAATGGGAAGGAAATTAAGAGGAAGGAATAGGGAATGACAGTTTTGCAACTTCAGAATAAGAAGAGTATATTCGTTCAAGAGAAGTGTAGTGCTTTTCTTTGGGAATGGGTGGATAGCAATTTTCTGAATTCAAGAAGGATAGAACTACAACCAGATCTGGGCCTTATGGAGCAAAGTCTTATCCTGGTAGAGAATTGCTTGGGTGGCTCCTTCTTCAGTGACTGAACTCACGTATTGGTGGTCAGATTGGGGGATCGTCATCCCCTCTTGTAGGGCTTGCCAAGGATATGTGGTTATCTATCCCTGGGCTTCTCCTGTGGTCTGTGTAGATGGCTAGGAATCAAGCTCGATACAACAGAACTTTTCCGAATTGTGATAGGTTTATCGAGGCTTTCAAGTATAGATGGGTGATGGGGGTTGCTCCCCACCACAAACCAACCATCAACAGCGTCAATCAACATCCCCTCTTGTTCAAGGTTTTATGTGCCTGAAGTGGTGGGGTCCATTTGTTTTTAGTTCGTGAGTCTTCTTTGAACTCTAACTCTTTGTAAATTCACTTTGGTCTTATTTCTTTTAATAATATTTATCCTTTTGCCTTTCAAAAAAAAGGAACTACAAACCAGGGAAAATTGAAAATTCATGTCTAACCTAACTTTGTTTTACGAAACAACTTATTCACAAATTAAGCAGAAATTAATGCCATATTCTTAACCTCAACCCACAACCCAGATAATTAATAACAAACAAATAAGTAAGCGCAACAATAAAATTGTTGCTGTTAAAACCAAAAAAGAAAATTCTGTTAACCTCTTTGAATGAACTCAACTTTTATTAAAAACGGTGGATATTGTTCGAATTTAGCAATTTTTTGTATAGATTTTGTCAAAAGTCTTTAGATTTTTTATTTGTCTTGACAAGAAAAATAAAAAAGAACATAATTTGTTATTGTTTAGAATCGTTTCCTTAAAACAAATGATTAATTCTAAAAAACTGATAAGAATCTGATATAAATTCAAAATAATAATAGAAAAAGATAGCGATGATAATACTAAAGAGAAAGGTGAAAGACAAGAACCTGGCCTATGGTGTTTGTGTTTGTGTGATTTTTAAATTTATTTTTACCAAAAGGCATGCACATTTGATCTAATTTATTTGTAGAAGAAATCCTAATTTGTGTGATTTTCTCTAGTAGTTTGTCCTATACGAAACAGAAAAGTGAAAGACAAAAAATCCATACATATATACCCAAATAAAGCTAATGATCAGTCATTATTCATTCAAAGTCAAATAAAATACTTCATTAATTATGGTCAAATAATACAACAAATAATTTAGTTCAAACGGTATCGATTGAATATTTTGAACATCATAATTTAATAAACCAACAAATACCACAGATCAAATGGGCCCTAAATAATTTAATTCAAGCACACAAACAAGACTCATTGCATTTCCCCATTTCTTAATATAATGATGAAGGAACCAGGTGAGAGATAGGGAGAAGGTAAAAAAGTGCAAAAATTATTACAAGCACTCACGAAACTAGCTTTCGCCAATGGCTATATGATATAATACTACCAAAGACTTTTCAGCTAGTGATGATAAATTCGAATTGGAAGCCCTTTTTCTGGTACGGGCATTGGATTTACAATAATCTTTTCATCCGGAATCACCTTCTCCCACCTAAATCTTTTCACCAAGTTGTGCACGAAAACAAGTACTTCCAATCGAGCATATTCTTTACCGGGACACATTCGAGGCCCTCCTCCAAAAGGGACATAAGTGTAAGGCGCCGGTCCGTTCCCATCAAACCTTGAAGGATCAAATTTTTCTGGCTCGGGAAAATACTCAGGATTTCTATGAGCAGAATGTGCACTCCAGTACAACTACAAAAATATATATATCAAAAAGGCATATTTTATTAATTATTTCTTTTCGACTAGATAAAAATTATGGAAACTTAATATGAAATTTTTAACTTACCTTCCATCCCTTTGGGATGGAGAAACCGGCGTACATAAAATCGGTAATGGCCTCCCTGAAGGCTCCTTGAAGGGGCGGGGCAAGTCTTAGTACCTCGCACGCTACATTCCAAGAATACTTCATCTGTTGCAGGTCCTCCCAATTCAGGAGTTCTCCTGGAGCTTTTGATTCAGCAATCTTCATTTGTTCTGTCATGCAGAATAAAGATTTCATTTTTTTTTCAAACTATAAATGTTTTATCTTTAATTTTGTGGTTAACGAAAAGAACTAAAGTTCCAACGTGGCCTTAATTTTAATTCCAGGAAAAGTTTGCTCTTGAGATTTACAATCTGAATTGTTATATATCTAAGATCCAAATTTAATACTCATCCTTTCACCTCTAACAAACCGAGCCTAAAGGAGTACTAATGAATTCATTAAAATGGACCAGTTTGAATTGTAGACCTGGTCCAAACTTGAACAGACACTAACAATTTCGGTCTATGGAGCCCACAGTTAAGTCTCATATTATGAGTAATTCATGAATTCAAAGAGTTAGGTGTAGTGGGAAAAAGAGAAGATATAAATATATATATATATATATATATATATATAGTTGAAGAAGATGTGGTGATGTGAGTTTACCCTGGAAGACCTTTTCATATACATGAGGAAGCTCGGCCAGGTACTTGATGATAAATGTAATGGTAGCACTAGCAGTATCATGGCCTCCAACAAGCAAACCAAGAATCTTGTCCGCAATATCCATCTCCTGCATGTACCTTCCGTCCTCGTCCGGTGTCAATAACATGTGAGACAATATATCCTGAGTCGGGGATGCCCTTTTCTCATCCAAATCTATCTTCCTCTGCTTTATGATCCCCACAAGCTGTTTCCTTATGAAGTTTGACGCCTTTATCCCCCGATTAAACGCTGTTCCTGGCAAATCGATTGGTATCGAGAAGATCCCCGCGGCCAGCAACTCAAACGGCTCTGAAAATTTCGCTACCTGTTTCGGATCTTCTAAGCTTACGAACAGGCGAGAAGCCAGCCAGAATGTGTACAGTTTTGATAGAGGGAAAGCTTCCACGACTTGTTTGTTTTCCCAGTCAGAGTCCAAGTGCTTTTGTGCTATGGTGTCCATGATACCTGTTGGATTATTTTATGAAAATATCAAAAACTATTACTACTCAACAATTAAAATTACAATTTCACACTTTTGATTTTACATCACGTGTACAGAAAGTTCATTCCCCAAAAGGATGTTAGGCTAAAATACTAGGCTATTTTTATTTGAAATTATAGGACCATTAATATTCATCATGTTTGGAACTTTCCTGTAAACTTACATTTGTATAGCAGTATAGGCCTACAGGTCTAAACAAGTATTCTTAAAATAGGGGTGCTAATATAGATGCATGCATAATGAATAAATGAAGGGTAAAATGCACTAATCTCCCCTGAGATTTCTCACAATTGTAGGGACCTCTCTAAATTTTTTGAAAAATGCAATCACCTTTTGCTTTTGAACTATTAGATCATTATCCTCCTTCCATTAGTTTTCGTTAATTACCGTTAGTTTTGTCCTTAAATTTGACCAATTTACCCTTCCTTCACACTCACTCCCTTAATTTTTTTGTAAATAACTTTTTTTTTGAGAAAAAATTATGTTATTTTTTTCAGATCAAAAGATTATAAGATTTTTGTACATATTTTTAAAAATTTACGTGCACCAATTCAATGAAGTAAGCAAAAAAATAATTAGTGTCAAAATTTAAAAAAACATTCTTTCGTTCATAACTTTTTAAAATTTTAGCACTAATTTAAAGATCTTACCTAATTCTTTGAATTGGTGCAAATATTTTCAAACATGTGTAAGAAAATACTTTAATCTTTTGATCTAGAAAACTCAGGGAAAGTCAGTACGGTTCACTAATAACTAAAAGAATGTGAAATAGAAGATATGTAGACAAGTATTATTACACACACAATATAATTAGAGCATATAGGATATGCTTCATAATATTTTCTACAAAAATTTATCATTTGTATAGTAAGAGCTTAAAAGTGATAATTACACCGATCGACATAAAGTCTCATAGCTTAAAATTGTAATGAATTGAATTTTGAAATTTAATATAATTATAAACTATCATGTATAAGAATTGATATAAAGTAAAAAATTTGATTCTGATGTTATGAGCTTTAATACAAAATTATATGAATGCAAAATTGTTTTAAACGTGTATATTGTCCGCACTGAATGAAATGAATATATATAATACCGATATATCTGTGAAGTGCTTCTGCTCTGAGAAACTGCGGCAGCAGCTTTCTCATTTTTTTCATCTCGTCATTAGAAGAAGTTTGGTTTGAGGAAGGAAAGATTTTGTTAATGGAACTGGGCCACCACGCAGTTACTAGTCTATTCTCGTTGGAGAAAAGAAACTTGTTTCCAGCTGCACTGCACATGACGATGGTCTGAGCACCAAACAGTGACGTTCTGAAGGCCAGCGGAGAGAATTTGGCCATTCTTTCCGTTATGAACTTCTCCGGTTTACCCTTCCACCCATTGGACAGGAAGTTGTAGCTCTCTCCGATGAACGGATAACCTGTCTTTCCCGGAGGAAGACCCGAGACCTTGGACTTTGGTTTCAAGATCAAAGCGAAAGATAGAGAAAAGAGTATGAAGAGGGCGGCAAAGGGGAGGAGAGAGAATACTGACAACTCCATGTTTAGTTCTGATCACTTGGTGGCTTAGTTTGTATTTCCTAATTCTCTGCTCCTTTGTTTTGTTTATATAGGGAAATTTGTCTTAATGGGCGGCCTAACGCCACCGCAAATAAGGTTGTTGCCAGGAATTGTTCTGTGAAATACCATCCACACCCTTTCGTACTTAATCAGTCATCTCTCTAATCTCCCTCATTTTATCTGTATACTAGGGGTGTCAAATGAGTCATGTCATACCGGTCTACTGATCTGTTTATTGTTTAGTTCTATTTATTTATGTAAGATATCGTGTCCGTTAGAATATCCAAGTCCCGGCTTAATTAGTTCGTGCCCATGCATGCTGGTGTAGTATTTTATTTAAAAAACAAAACAAAAAAGAAAAAGTAAATGAAGGAAGGAAAAAGGCAAACTCTTGTTTTAATATTTTGAAGCAAAGACTTACCAAATACACTTACCACAATAATAACACAAAAACTAAACAATATTAATTTTACAGATAACAAAAATAACTTAATTCATCAAGAAATAAATAAAAATTGCATCAGTATGAGTTTATTTTGACTATCAATCGTTAGTATTATGTATATTTATAATATTATAAAAAAAAATACACAGTATAACAATCCTCATTCTTTATCTTAACTCAAATAGTTATATTTACTATTTATATCTAAACTAGAAAACTATTTGGTGATATTATTCACACAAGATTTTTGAAGTCTCAAGCGTGCATATTTCCATTTATACTGTTATACAAATGAAGATAATTTTACATTAAATCCAATAAATGTAAGATTTTAGTAAAAAATATTCGTGTCATGTCTATGTCTTGTTCGTAATGTATATCCTACTTCATGTCCTGCTGGTGATGTATCGTACTTCATGTCGTGCTATACTTAGCTCTTATCATGCTATGTCCACGGCTCGGCCTTCAAAACTACAGTCTGATACTCCAACTTGCTAGTTAAACGTGATGGTATGTGCCCTAATCCTTCTAATCGTGTAATTCTTGTGCAGTACCTGTCTCAGTCCAACTCAATTTATACCTCTACCCGTTACTATACCTTGTTCACTTTCTTCTTATCTCAAGAAAACTGTCCTGACGAATTTAATCATAAAATTCTTCACTTTCTTCGTATCTCAACATAACTATCATGACTAGTTCTAAATCAATCGATGCAATAATTGTCAATCGATCTTAAAACAGGGATGGTCAAAACCTGTTTGAGTTCCCAGGCAGAAATGCGAACTAAACCACTTCAATAATCTTGGGCCCACTTCTAAAGTGAATATTTCTAGTCTTTTGAGTAACAGTAGTGCTACATACATAACTTTTTGTCCACATATTCGGACATAACTATATCGAAACTATTGGATGCACATACGTGGAACACTAATTATTTTATAAGTTTCACGTACATTTAAAAATTCTGGATACAATTACGTCCGGATCTATCTTTATCTTTAAGCAATGTAGTTTTTTCAGTCGAGCCATTTGAATATCGAGAGTGTCTATTTTTAAAACTTTGTATAAACCAGTTTTATAGGTCTTTTGTACATTGTAATATTTTACGACAATCAAATTAATAAATATTAAAGGCATGCAAAAAAGTGAAGACTTAGACGGTGGCCTTGTCGCTCAAGTGTTTGAACTGTCTATGTATTAAATTCCTAAATTTCGGCTCTTTTGATCAGTTCAAAAACTGATCCGTATTGTTCATTACATAGACCATGACGAGTAAGGAAATTCTGAAATTAAATAAAAGCTATTTTACTGGTGTATTTTTGCATATTTGTCATTTATTATTCACGACAAATCTAATGAGTAGATCGTTTGTTGACTTTTATTGATATCTGATTAATTTAATTTTTTATAAAATTGTTATACGTGTCAACTTCTATAAAATCAGTGATTCGGATCGTGTTTTAGAGGTTGCATAATCCAGGAGTGGGTCCACAGAGTGTGATCACTAATAATGAGTGTTTTATGGGACCAATCTTTTTGGGCGTTACAGAGGTGATGCTGTAGAAATTAGGTAGGAAACAGAAGGGGTGGGGTTGGCTATGTCGCCATGTTCAGACGGATAGCTTCACTGTATAGTTTGATAGGGAAGTGAGATTGAAGAGAGAACTAATGCAGGTGATAGGAATGGCAATTTCATCATTCAGTGCGTTTCATTATTCGTTCCGTTTGAATTAGTGTTTTTGAGATTTTTCTGAGATTGAAGAGAGAACTGCTCTGATCCACGTCTCATTTCCCTTTTCGTTTTTAAATATATATTATTTTAAGTTTTTACCCCTTTTATTATAAATAATTACAAAACATTATATTTGTGTCATTAGGTTTTCTTACTATTATATTCTATAATAGTGTTGTTAATTAAAAAACTAGTATATTAGTTGTTCAACAATTTAATCATGTTATTTTGAAATCCAGATTATGCTACTTACCTTTATATTTGAGCTTCAGATGTTTTGTTTCAAAATGTGAGTTTTAGTTATTGTATCATTTGTATAGTCTTGCAATTGTGAAGTTGTGGGTAATTTTTACAGGGGTGAATAAACATTTATTTTGTATGTAAGAAGAGGATATACTATGTCCATTTGGGACAGGGATGAAGACATATTTTAGCCTGGGAGGGATCAGGAATAGAATTAGGATTCGATTTTTAGGGCAGCCAAGGTTTTTCTTAGAAAAATGAGATGACATAATGTAATTTGAAGTGGTTGAAACATAATTTTTTTAATAATTTTCAAAATTTGTACATAGTTATATATTTGTTTTTGAAATTTGTGAGGAGGCCCAAGCTCCCCCTCGATCCCCATATAATTCCACCTCTGTTGATCAAATTTGTTATGGATATGTCCCGTTATCATCCAAACATGTTGAGAGAGAGAGAGAGAAAAGAGAGGGAAATCACGCAAGCAGAGGTAGGAACTTCTTGGGTAAGTTGCATATGTGTCGGTGAACATAAAAAGTGCGATGGGCAGCAGCATTTTACTTGGTAGCATTAACAATTCCCAGTGAATAGAAATTAGATGTTTTGTTTGGGTGTATATATATATATATATATATATATATATATTGAGGCAGCAGTCAAGCAGATCAGATGAATATGATCAGCGTACGTTAAACCCACGGAAGGTGGAAACTGTCAAACTGTCAAACCCGTATTTCCAAATGTGAATTAGTCAAAATAGGAGGGTAGTTCATTTTCTTCAAGTTTGAAAATGATAGACGCCGACTTCAGAGGTTAGTATTCGACCCTATGGACTCATACCAATATTGACTGCTATTAATTATATATTTAATTGCGTCCAACTTCTTTTGTACAAATTTGACCATTCATTGCTTTTCAACAACCCCAACTCACCATCCCTGTTATTTTTCTCCCATTATATACAATAATTTAACTCAGATCGATTTGATTCGTTCTGTTACTCATCACGTTTGAAAGAGAATTTTATTTATATATAAATAGGGATTGAATAAAAGGCGAGTGCACATACATCTAATTCTATCACCGCTTTGATTTCTACCCCGATTTTATATTTAGGAAATATATATTAATTATATTTTTATCCTTATAACTAGTATATTTATAGTTTAAGGAATTAGTTGTTGTCATTATTACTAAGATAATATTTTTTATTTTTTATATGAAAACTTTTGGGGGATCAATCACGGGTATTCAATCCATGTTAGGGACGAAAATTAGAATACGTTGTGATTTTCATTGAAAATACGAGATTGGAAAGGAGGCATATATCCAATTTCAAGTTTTCGAGGCAAGAATGTTAAATCCAATTTCTATTTTCGGCATAGCATTGATGCAACCTAGATTTTACCCTAGGAGTGGCTAGTTAATATTAATCATTTAATATCTCGTCAAAAACTACAACAAGTACTATCTTGTCAAAACCTACAGTAAATGTCCAAAAAAAGAAAGGAAAATAGACATCAAGCTGGATTAAGCCTACGTAGCATCCCCTTGCACGGCCAACATACATACTACCAAAAAAAACAAAAAAAAAAAGGAAAATAGACAGAGATATGAATATTTATCATTTCAATAAAAATTAAAAAACTATTGCTCCGTCTGTTTTAAAATGGTTGGTTAAGGTCCACAAAATGAACACTTAAAAAAATATAAAATTTTGCCAAAAATAATTCAATCCTTTTCCTACAAAATAAAAAAAGAACAAATTGAGATCTAGTAATTTGGAAAAATATTTAAAATTTCATTTGAAAAAAATGTATGTTTTAAACTTTTATTTTGCGAGTGGTACAATCTTTTTATTACCGGATGGATTAAAAACTAGGAAATTCACCAAGTTTCATGTGCACATAAAGTATCAAAAAATAGTGCTTTCAATTTATCTACTAAAATGAAATAACTCAGATTATGTTTGACAGTGTTTGATCTCATTGAAACATTTAGGGCAAAATGCACCGACCTCTCTCGCAAATACAAAGACCTCCTATAAGGTTTTGATAAATGTACTGACCTGTCTTACTTTATAAATTATTTAACAAATTTTCTTCTGCCGTTAACCC
The DNA here is from genome assembly GCA_014822125.1 of Arbutus unedo. Lineage (NCBI taxonomy): Eukaryota > Viridiplantae > Streptophyta > Magnoliopsida > Ericales > Ericaceae > Arbutus > Arbutus unedo. The sequence goes on along the minus strand of JABCMJ010014680.1, from coordinate 38,185 downwards.
CATACTAATACTATTAGTTTTCGTTGATAAAAGACTAAAATACCCCTATTAAGGTTTTTTACCTCTCTTTTCGAATCTATTTAGTCTATTTATGTGTGCATTAAAATATATGTTTTATATTTACGTATACATGCAAAAAATATGTAGTACAAAATAATTGTAAAAATTAAAATATGAAATATTTAAATCAAATTAGACTTAAGTTATATTTTGATAAAAAAAAATATGTATTTTATATATTAATAACTATTTTTTGTTACAAAATATATTTTTATTTATCACTTAATGTATTATATTTGTGCTTAATTACACCATAAATTAACTCAATGTGGAAAATACTAGGACAGGTGCAATGGAGGTAAGTCAGAAGGTGAAATGATGTCAACATTGATGTCTGTGGAAAGTTTGGGACAGATGGCGAAATTATATACAGAACTAATATTGTTGAGTTTGAAAAAGGAAAAGTGGTAATTCACGAAAAAGAACACCGAGTAATTAAGTATTTGTCTTTTAGAGAAACTACTCAGCAAAAAGGTGGCATCGAATTGCGAAGCCAGAACCAGGTTTTTTCCTTCAATATCTCATATCTGAAACAAGAACTGCTCAGCAAACAGGTGAATCGAATCGCTAAGGCAGAAACGATTTTTCCAGACAAAATCTGGATACAATGGACCAAAAGGAAGAAACGGTCTTAATTGATTTTAAAACAGCGATAATTACAGTGTGGTCCTAGTCAGTTTAAGGGACGTAGAATAAATTTTATGGGCTAAGTTTTCATTTAATCTTCGATGAGCTCGGATCTAATTCCGCACCGACCGAGCAACCAACAAATTCACAGACCGACCCAAAACTCCATAGAGTTATGTCATGATTGACTGACATGTCACCTATTTCCAGTCAGAATGAATTTTACCCTGATTTTCCTACTCTTGATGGCTTGCACGACAACAGGTTATGGCCTGATAACTCCCATCGAAATCTAGGACTTCACAGATGGAATTATTTAATGACTCCAAGGATTTCCTAGACAACTTGGAGAGCTACAAGGCCTTTATGGCTTTACACGAGGTGCCCGATGAAATTATGTGTGGAGCCTTCCCCACCACGCTAAGGGACCCAACGCGTACCTAGCTTGGGAAGCTCTAGATTGGGTCCATTGACACTTTTGGGCAGCTGAGCCAACAATTTATCAACCACTTCTACAGTGGTCGCATCCTCGGCACCCAGCCACATACCTACTAAACATCAAACAACACAGAGAGGAGTCGCTGTGGAGTTATTCGTAGCATTTGAAGCACGAAGCTCTTCACGTCGACGACCTTCATCGGAGGCCTCCAGCTCACGACCTTCATGGGAGGCCTCTAGCCGAACCAACTGTTAGAGAAATTGCCGACAAACATGGCCGCGCTGATAGTGAGGGCCCAGCAGCACATAAACGCGTAGGATGCCATGGTTGCATGCCGTTACCGAACGAAAGAAGTCGTGAGGAGGAAGCCAGAGCTAGAAGTTGCAAAATAGCACGGCCAAAAGGAGCCAATGAACTAGAAATTTGGCGCATGTCCTGTCAGAAATAGCCAATGAACTAGAAATTTGGTGGCCCAAGAAGCTTAAATCATACCCGACCAAGAAGGATGATACGAAATACTATCGGTTCCATTGTGATCACGGCCACGACACATGTAGGGACCCTTCTCGATGTGTTATTTGATTTTTCAGCTTATTGATTATTGGAGAATTAGTCTTGGATTGTAATTTTTAAATTGTTATGGCACTGTTTGAATTTACATAAGAACATGGTTTTGGAGTTTATTTTATATTTCAATTAGTGTAAAAGTTGTATAATACCCTTCTTTAGAATTTTTTCATTACAAAAACATTAGACATTCAGAGAGAATGAGAAAAAACCCTAGAGAGTAGTTCTCCACCCATCGTCCGAGAGAGTTTGAACAAAGTAAACGTCCAATCAGTATTGGAAGGAAGGATCAAATCGGGTGTTGAAGAGACACAGAGGAATCAAACGATAATATGTGCTAGGGTTTGAACAATCGTCAGATTTGTGGTATGATTCATGTTAAACCTGAGTTTAGAACAATTTATACGAGTTGTATCTTATTTTGGGTGTTAATTGAACCTTGTGTGGGGTTATTCAGTCATGTTTAGGGTTGAGTTGTAGCAAAAAATCGAACACAGTAGTTTTCTCAAAAAGAGGGATTTGATCAGTAAGGGGTTCAGTCCAACCAGTTAGGAGTAACTTATAAAACTAGGGTTTTGAAAAAAGTAGATGAAGATCTAATATTTTCTAGTAAAATTGATTTTAGGGTTTTTATTAAGCTTTTATATTCATTAATCCTGTAATTACATTTTAAACCCAAAGTTCTGCCAATTTCACATTAGACCCATAATTACTAAACTTTATTAAAAGGCCCCAAGTATACCAAAATTCATTAATTAATACGAAATACAATAAAATAAATAAATCCCAAAGCGTGGATCCTCACAGAGTGATGATGGCAAAGTGAGAGTTTCGTCGGTAGTGTAGCCCCATTCGTGACTGATGGTTGGGTTGAATAGGTGGACAATATGTTGGATACCCTCTAGATTACGGAAGATGACCTAAGGGTCTCTTTTGCACTGTATCAGTTTACGAGGCAGGTTGTTTAGTGGTGGAAGACTATGAAGGCAGGTTATGAGGTGGAAGAGATGACTAGGGGCGGCTTCAAGAAACTCTTGCTTGATCGCTACTTCTCGAAAATGATGAATGACTCGCTTTGAGAGGAGTTCTACAACCTCAAACAGGTTAACATGTAAGTAGTACATTATCAGAATAAGTTCACCTTGCTATCTCGTTTTGCAACTAAGATGGCAAGCGATGAAGGCTTGAAGTGCAAGCGATTTGAGAAGGGTCTCAAGCCTACGATCAAAGAGAATGTAATACAATTGAAAATTCGAGATTACAGTGATCTCGTGGAGGGACATATGATTGTGGAGGCTAACAAACAATATTAAAGGGACATGGCTGCTCCAAATAGTGTGTGATCGAGAATAGGCTATTAGGGGAAGAAGAGGCCTAGGGATGGAAATTCTCAATTTCGAAGGTATCAGCGATGGGCAGTGTCAGCCTCGACAACAGTGCCAATTGGGAGAAACACACAAAGAAAGTTGATGTGTTTCAATTGTGGGAAACCTGGCCATATAAGGGAGGAGTGCCGACATGCGACACCTCAGTCCCAAACTACCACTTCAACTGTTCAGCTATTCGTCTATAGTAATTGTGGTGAAGAAGGGAGTGAAATTGTCCTCAGAAGCAAGGAAGTGCCAGTGTCGGGGGTTTAATACACGCCCGACCTAGTCAGTCAGCATCAATCGAGTAGAGCTCAACCCCAATGCAATAGGCAAGGGCAGTTCTGCCAACCTCGTTCATTTTGTCAATGCAACAGAGGCAAGGGACTAAAGGTTGAGCATATGTTGTGGTAGAACTGGAGGCTGCAGCAGGGACTTATGTGGTCTGAGGTACGTTTCGATTATTTCGCACATAGGCTAGTATCCTGTTTGACCGGGAGCTTCGTATTCCTTGATAGCGTCAAGTTTTGCATTTGTATTTGGTTTACAAGTCGAGTCACTAGATTCTATATTATATATTGAAACACTTGTTGGGGATAACGTAGCCAGCCCCTAAGCAAGTGTGCCAATCGTGCAAAATAGTGATTGCTAATTGTAGTTTGCCCCTTTATTTAATTATGTTGGACATGATGAGCTTTGATGTGATATTGGGCATAAATTGGTTGACTTTCTACCGAGTCACTATTGACTGTTACCGATGTAGGGTGTCACGCCCTCGATTTTTAAAATAGAACTAATTAGTTTGACAAATATTTGAGAGTCCTTGCCAAAAACTCAATGAAATCCTCCCAAAATATCCATACATAGGAGATAAGTGTTCTAACTTGATCATAAGTACATAGCGGTTCACCTCATCCCAATGACCACTTACATGAAATAAAAGTTTTCAAAATATTACATCAGATATGTCTCCAAAATAAGATAGAGCTACAATACATCTTATCAAAAAGAGTTAAGTAAAAGATGTTAAATAACTCCATACATGCGACTCTTCAAAAATCATGCGACAGTCCAAGCACCCATGCCAAACGATGCTAAACATCCAGAGCTGTACCTGAAAACAAAATAAAGGAGCTGAGCTAACAAGCCCAATAGAGAAATCTATACCAAACTTACATGAATATGGAATGCATGGTATAACAAGTGAGCATAAATGTCCAACAATAACGAGATCATAAACCAATTCAAGTTAAAGGTTAAAGATGATTCATGTCATGCAATAACATCAATGAGTTTAAAAGAACCATTCGTCACACCTCGTAGGTTATTAATCCAATCCATCATGTTCTCATACATTTCCATTTTCATACATAGTAATCCTAGTTCATTATTCCTAGCATTCCCGTCGGGGAGTCTAGTTCAAGGCCTTTCTAGCATTCCCGAAGGAGCCTAATACAATCATCCTAGCTTTCCTCTCGAGGAGTCTAGTTCATACATTGTATCATTCAAGCGTCCCACGCATGTTGCGTGTCACATAATGCTCGCGCATGTCACGCGTCACATAACAAGTTCGTTTAATTAACTTAAACTCTCAATTAATGCACACGTCTCAGAATCATCGTCTTAATTCATACATCTTGCGTTGTTATCATGTAGTGGAAATCCTAAAAATATGTCCAAAGATAGGTGCAAATATTACCCTTAGAGGTCAACAACTCAAATATTTAATAATAATTTTAAATAAAAACTCTAGTTGTTTAGCATCGTTTGGCATGTGTGCTTGAACTGTTGTATAATTTTTGAAGAGTCGCATGTATTGAGTTATTTAACATCTTTTACTTAATTCTTTTTAATAAGATGTATTGTAAATCTATATTATTTTGGCAACATATCTGATGTAATATTTTGAAAACTTTTATTTCATGTAAGTGATCATTGGGATGAGGTGAACCACTATGTACTATGATCAAACTAGAACACTTATCTCTTTTGTATGAATGTTTTGGGAGGATTTCATAGAGTTTTTGGCAATGATTCTCAAATATTTGTCCATCTAATTAATTAGTTCTATTTTAAAAATTGAGGGCATGACAACTTGGTTTCAAAGCGTGAGTTTGAATACCTTGAAACCGTGGGGACACTTAGTTTCATGGGTTCAAAACTTTGTATTTTTGGCATGACTTGTGGGTGCTTGTGTGCATGGCATTCATAGACATTGCATTTACTATTATGTTGTGTTGTGTAGTGTTGTTGACCTGCGTCGGGGATATTGAGGGGCTTTGACCTCATGGTAATAGTCATTGGACTTGATAGTTTTATGTTTTGTCTATATTGTAGCCCTATGCCTCCTAGATGTGGGGTAAGATTGGGTGGGCCCAAGGCCGAGGCTGAGGTCGCTACCATGAGGTACACTTAGATGACATGGTCAGTCAGCGGAGAGAAGCTCCACACGAGAAAGTTGACGAGGGGGTAGAGCAGAACGTAGAACCACTTGTAATTCCGGGTAACTTTGCAAGAGAGTTTGTTGCGGTGCTCGCCGAATCTAACCTTTTCAATCCGGCCGCTAGAGCCAATGCTAGTAATTGAGCCATTGACGCGATGAGGGAGTTTCGTCGTCTAAATCCATCAAAGTTCAACGGAGAGGGTAGTGACTTTCTCGCAGCCAACCATTGGCTCGCCGAGATTCGAAAGTTGTTCAACACATTGATGATAGAGGATGATGACCTTAGGGTTCGTATTGTAGCTTGTTAGCTTATTGGTGAAGCCAACGAGTGGTGGGAGTCAATTCTAGAGGCAAGAAAGGATGCATGAAGGGCCACTAGACTAGCAACCCAAGCAAATCAGCCAGATGTGGAGAATCTTATTTGGGCCGAGTTTGAAGTCCTTTTGAGGACCAATACTTTCCAGAGTCATATCGTGAACAATTGAAAGAACAATTTGATAAGTTGGAGCAGGGTACCATGACGGTTTTGGAAAACGCTTCCAAATTTCAATCTTTATCCCGTTTTGCACCAGAGTTAGTGACTTCGAAAGATCAAAAATGTCATCGATTTGAGAAAGGTCTTCACTCTTTTGTCAAAAGGCTTGTAGTGAGCCAACATAAGATGAGATTTTCTGAGATTGTGAAGTGCGCGAGAAGCGTAGAGCTACCGCGAGATGCGCAACGTAATGTGAGGGCTTGCGAACCGAGACAACCCGCTGTCAGTTGGGGCTCGTCGTCGGGTAGTTCGGGAAGTCAAGGGTGCAAGAGGCAAATGGAGCAGTTCCGGACACCTCAGGGCCAATCGAACCTTAGGCTGCCTATTTCTTCTAACATTCGGGGTGATGTCATGTTTAGGCCACCTGTTGTTTGTTACCGATGCAATCAGCCTGGCCACATTCGCAGTCAGTGTATCGTACCTTAAAAGGCTTATTATACTTGTGGCAACACAGACCATATGGCGAGAAATTGTCCTCAAGGAATTAGAGTACACAGTGAGGTGGGGTCCGTACAACAATTTGGGTATGGACAGGGCTATGAGGAGCAACAACAATTCCAAGGTACTCAGAAACAACAACAGTCACACTACCATCAGACCACTTCGGGTTAGGGCTCTCAATCTTATAGGGGAGTGAGTTCATCAGTATCACTTCACGATTCTAGACAAAGGGGAGGACTTTCCCAAGGCCAACACACTTAGGGGAGAGTTTTCAATATCTCATCTGTTGTTTCTACTTCTCAGGGGCCCGATGCGTTCGTTATGAGGGGTACACTCCTGTTGTTCAACTCTTTTGCTAGGGCTCTATTTGATTCTGGAGCATCCCATTCTTTTATTGATGCATCATTTGTGTGTACTTTGGAGTTAGAAACTGATCTCCTTGATCCACCACTATTTGTTGAGACTCCTCTTAGAGGTAGGTCACTACTTGGTCGTGTCTGTAGAGATTGTGATCTTGTTATTCTTGACCGTCACTCCCCATTCAACTTTATTGTCCTAGACATGTCGGGATTCGACCTTATCCTTGGTATGGATTGGTTATCCACTTTTCATGCCACTATTGACTGTTTTAAACATCGTGTCCACATATGTTCACCTAGCGAGGGTTGCTTTGAGTACTTTGGGGAACGTAGGGAGTCGTTGGAGCCGTACCTGTGTGGGCCTCATGAGAGAGATTCTATTTATGCCTTATTAGCAAGTCTAACGTTGGATGAGAATGTGACCAAACGCGGAGAGTTGCCTTTGGTAGTTTGTGATTTCTCGGATGTATTCTCGGAGGATTTACTTGGTTTACCTCCCGAGAGAGAGGTCAAGTTCACGATATACCTACTTCCTAGTACCACTCCTATTTTGATGCCTCCATATCGTTTTGCACCTGCCGAGTTGAAAGAGTTGAAAATACAATTGCAAGAGTTGCAGGACTTGGGTTTTATTCGTCCTAGTACTTCACCATGGGGAGCACCAGCCTTGTTTGCGTAGAAAAAGGATGGTTCATTGCATTTATGTATTGACTACAAGAAGCTAAACCGTGTCACTTTGAAGAACAAGTATCCGATGTCAAGGATTGACGATTTATTTGACCACCTTCGAGGTGCGACGTGTTTTTCGAAGATTGAATTGAGGTCGGGCTATCACCAACTAAGGGTGCAGAAAGAGGACATTCTGAAAATAGCCTTTCGCACATGCTATGGGCACTACGAGTTCGTAGTTATGTCGTTTGGATTGACAAATGCACCAGCAACGAGTGGTGGGAGTCAACGATATGACCTTAGGGTTCGTATTGTAGCTTGTTGGCTTATTGGTGAAGCCAACGAGTGGTGGGAGTCAATTCTAGAGGCAAGAAATGATGCATGAAGAGCCACTAGACTAGCAACCCAAGCAAATCAGCCAGATGTGGAGAATCTTATTTGGGCCGAGTTTGAGGTCCTTTTGATGACCAATACTTTCCAGAGTCATATCGTGAACAATTGAAAGAACAATTTGATAAGTTGGAGCAGGGTACCATGACGGTTTCGGAATACGCTTCCAAATTTCAATCTCTATCCCGTTTTGCACCAGAGTTAGTGACTTCGAAAGATCAAAAATGTCATCGATTTGAGAAAGGTTTTCACTCTTCTGTCAAAAGCCTTGTAGTGAGCCAACATAAGATGAGATTTTCTGAGATTGTGGAGTGCGCGAGAAGCGTAGAGCTACCGCGAGATGCGCAACGTAATGTGAGGGCTTGCGAACCGAGACAACCCGCTGTCAGTTGGGGCTCGTCGTCGGGTAGTTCGGGAAGTGAAGGGTGCAAGAGGCAAATGGAGCAGTTTCGGACACCTCAGGGCCAATCGAACCTTAGGCTGCCTATTTCTTCTAACATTTGGGGTGATGTCACGTTTAGGCCACCTGTTGTTTGTTACCGATGCAATCAACCTGGCCACATTCGCAGTCAGTGTACCGTACCTTAACAGGCTTGTTATACTTGTGGCAACACAGACCATATGGCGAGAAATTGTCCTCAAGGAATTAGAGTACACAGTGAGGCGGGGTCCGTACAACAATTTGGGTATGGACAGGGCTATGAGGAGCAACAACAGTTCCAAGGTACTCAGAAACAACAACAGTCACACTACCATCAGACCACTTCGGGTCAGGGCTCTCAATCTGATAAGGGAGTGAGTTCATCAGTATCACTTCACGGTTCTAGACAAAGGGGAGGACTTTCCCAAGGCCAACACACTTAGGGGACAATTTTCAATATCTCATCTGTTGTTTCTAGTTCTCAAGGGCCCGATGCGTTCGTTATGAGGGGTACATTCCTATTGTTCAACTCTTTTGCTAGGGCTCTATTTGATTCTGGAGCATCCCATTCTTTTATTGCTGCATCGTTTGTGTGTACTTTGGAGTTAGAAACTGATCTGCTTGATCCACCACTATTTGTTGAGACTCCTCTTAGAGGTAAGTCACTACTTGGTCGTGTCTGTAGAGATTGTGATCTTGTTATTCTTAACCGTCACTTCCCATTCGACTTTATTGTCCTAGACATGTCGGGATTCGACCTTATCCTTGGTATGGATTGGTTATCCACTTTTCATGCCACTATTGACTGTTTTAAACATCGTGTCCGCGTATGTTCACCTAGCGAGGGTTGCTTTGAGTTCTTTGGGGAACGTAGGGAGTCGTTGGAGCCATACTTGTGTGGGCCTCATGAGAGAGATTCTATTTATGCCTTATTAGCAAGTCTAACGTTGGATGAGAATGTGACCAAACGCGGAGAGTTGCCTTTGGTAGTTTGTGATTTCTCGGATGTATTCTCGGAGGATTTACTTGGTTTACCTCCTGAGAGAGAGGTCAAGTTCACGATATACCTACTTCCCAGTACCACTCCTATTTCGATGCCTCCATATCGTTTTGCACCTGCGAAGTTGAAAGAGTTGAAAATGCAATTGCAAGAGTTGCAGGACTTGGGTTTTATTCATCCTAGTACTTCACCATGGGGTGCACCAGCCTTGTTTGCGTAGAAAAAAGATGGTTCATTGCATTTATGTATTGACTACAAGAAGCTAAACCGTGTCACTTTGAAGAACAAGTATCCGATGTCGAGGATTGACGATTTATTTGACCAACTTCGAGGTGCGACGTGTTTTTCGAAGATTGAATTGAGGTCGGGCTATCACCAACTAAGGGTGCAGAAAGAGGACATTCTAAAAATAGACTTTCGCACATGCTATGGGCACTACGAGTTCGTAGTTATGTCGTTTGGATTGACAAATGCACCAGCAACCTTTATAGATCTTATGAATCGTATCTTTCGTAGGTACCTAGATCGATTCATTGTAGTATTTGTTGATGACATTTGGGTCTACTCACCTACGGCAGAGGAGCATTAGTCTCATCTTGCCGTTGTTCTTGAGCTTTTGAGAGAGCATCGCTTGTATGCCAAGCTTAGTAAGTGCGAGTTTTGGTTACCAGAGGTGAAGTTTTTGGGACATGTGATTTCAAAGAACGGTGTCTCCGTTGATCTAGGAAAGATAGAGTCTGTCATGAGTTGGCAACGACCGAAGAACATCTTCGAGATCCATAGTTTCTTGAGTTTAGCTGGGTATTACCGTCGATTTGTGCTTGACTTTTCTCCACTAGCAGCTCCAATGACATGATTGACGCGTAAGGGGACACATTTTGTGTGGGATGATGCTTGTGAGGCTACATTTGAGGAGTTGAAGCAACGATTAACTAGTGCACCGGTCATAATTGTACCAGAGCGGGGGGTTGGCTACTCTATGTATTATGATGTTTCGAAAGAGGGACTTGGGTGCGTGCTGATGCAAAAGGAAAGAGTGGTAGCATATGGGTCGCGCTAATTGAAGATTCACGAACGAATTTACCCTACACATGACTTGAAACTTGCAGCCATTATTTTTGCCTTGAAAATTTGGCGACACTATCTATATGGTGAGAAATTTGAAGTCTTCTCCGACTACAAGAGTTTGAAGTACTTATTCTCCCAGAAAGAGTTGAATTTGCCAAAGCGCCATTGGATGGAGCATATTGAGGATTACGACTTTGACTTACAATATCACCCGGGAAAGGCTAATGTTGTAGTGGATGCTTTGAATCGAAAGTTGACAGACCTAGTGAGTTTGGCGATCCGTGAGTGGAAGATGATGCAAAATTTGGGGCTTTACGCGACACACTTTGAAGAAGTTCAAGATAGGGTCACTCTGTGCAATTTGACGATTCAATCGACGTTACCAACTAGAGTGGTCAATGCCCAACTAAATGATGAGAAAACGGATTAGTTACGCAAGAGTTTCTTTAGTGGCAATGCAAGAGATGGATGGATGATACATGCCGATTGGAGTCTATGTTTCCAAGGGAAGTTATTCGTACCCATTTCATGTTGGGAGGATATTTTGAGAGAGTTTTACCATTCACCGTTAGCCGTTCATCCGGGAGGGACAAAGATGTATCATGACTTGCGTCGACAATTTTGGTGGCCCGGGATGAAGCGTGATGTGGTTAACTTCGTAGCGTGATGTCTTACATGCCAACAAGTGAAAGCGAAACATCAACGACTCGCTGGAGAGTTGCAACCCCTACCTATGGCTGAGTGGAAGTGGGAGAATGTCACTATGGATTTTGTTTCAGGTCTATCGAGGTCACCTAAGGGACATGATGCTATTTGGGTAATTGTTGATCGCTTGACGAAGACTGCTCATTTCTTACCGATTCAAGTGACTGATTCTGTTGAAAAACTCAGTCCTTTGTATATTCGGGAGATTATTCGCCTGCATGGGATTCCCGTGTCTATTGTATCCGATAGAGATCCGTGATTTACCGCATATTTTTGGCAGCTCTTGGTACCCATCTTTTGTTCAGCACTGCTTATCACCCTCAAACAAATGGGCAATCTGAACGGACGATTCAAATTTTAGAAGATATGCTTCGGGCATGCGTGATGGATTTTCAGGGTAGTTGGGAGGACCACTTACCTATTGTGGAATTTGCATATAATAATAGTTATCAGTCGAGTATTGAGATGGCACCTTATGAGGCCTTGTATGGGAGACCTTGTCGGTCACCCATGTGTTGGACTAAACTGGGGGAGACAACTTTTGTTGGGCCAAACTTGATTGGAGAGACTACCGAGAGCATGATAGTGATTCATCAACGACTTTTGGCCACACAAAAGGAGACAACCGAGCAAGTTAAGAAAATCCGTCAAAGATTACTTATCGCCCACATTCGACAGAAGAGGTATGCAGATTGTCATCGTTGCCCACTTTCATTCGAGGTGGGGAATCATGTATTTTTGAAAGTGTCACCGAGATGGGGTTTTTCATGATTTGGGTGAAAGAGAAAGTTTTCCCTGCGATACATTGGACCATTTGATATCTTCGAGAGGATAGGGGAGGTCGCGTACCATTTAGCATGACCATCAAAGTTGTCGGGTGTGCACTATGTGTTTCATGTGTTGATGTTGAGAAAATATGAACCGGATCCTTCGCATGTTTTGGAATGGTCCGAACTTGAGTTAGAAGCTGACACGTCCCATGGAGAGGAGCCGATGCGTATCATAGATTCTAGAAATCAAGTGTTAAGGGGTAAGACAATACCATTGGTTTGGGTATTGTGGAGCAACCAAGGCGAGGACGAAGTTAGAGAGAAATATCCCCATTTATTTACAGTTTGATTGTGTATTTAATTTACACTTGATAGTCATTGAATTGTGATAGGAAAAAACTAGTGACACTTCCTAACCGACCGCATTTGTACCGCAAAACTGACGTGCAAGGTAAGTGGGAAATGGTGGGGCTCCACTTCCTTGAATACTCACGTGGATAAAACAAAGAAAAGGATAAAGAAAGTGTAAAATAAAAAAGAAAAGAGGGAAAATGAAGCGTCTGTTTTATTCTTCAGAGACAAAGAACATCGTTTTTGCTAACCCACCGCATAACACTTGGTAGAGAAAGAGCGGGTTGTAGAAATCAAGAAGGAGATCTTTCTGATTTAGTTTATTTTACTCATTCCATTCATCTCGCAGGAGATCTCAATCTTTTATGGTAGGTACTTCTTGATATCTAACGTTAGATGTTATTGTGTTTTTACACATGTTTTGCAATAGTTTTTGGATTTATGACTGTGGTGATAATCTAGGTTGTAACATCTTTTTATGATTTTTTTAGTGTTGTTCTTCTGATGTTTGAAAAAATCTATAGCATGAAAACTTTTTATATATCATTCCAAATTTTTTAAGTTGTGTATTCACCTTGAGAGGTTGTGTTGTAGATATTTAATTTGGATTTTTTAGCATGTCCTTCTACATAATACGATATAAGATCTAATTTCATAAATTATTTTACTCAATTGTTGAATGTTTTTAGGGCATGGAAAAAGAAGTTGTAAGTGGATCTGTTTCAATGGAGTCAAACGAAGATCAAGCTGGAAACAATGGAGAAAAATCAAGTACGAAATCTAATGAAGTAAATATTGGGAGTGACATAGAAGAACCAAAAATTGCAAAAGAACAAGTTGCGGCTCCTACAAATGGAATGATGTTCGACTCCATTGATGAGGTTATGAGATACTATGCAACATATGCCAAGGAAAAAGTTTTCGCGGTGTCTAAAAGATCATCCAAAAGAATGAAAAATGGGGAGGTGCATTATGTGACAATTGCTTGTAATCGTCAAGGAAAGCAAAGGATTTGAGGAAACAATATTACCAAAATGCATCCACAATCAAAGTTGGATTGCAAAGCTAAAGTTAGGGCAGTGCTATGCCCGAGTGGAAAATGGATATTGAACTCTGTTCAAGATGACCATAACCATGAATTAAGTCCCGGAAAAACTCAATTTTTTAGATGCAATAGGGTACTTCAACCACTTGTGAAAAGGCGACTTGAGTTGAATGACAAAGCTGGCATTTGAATGAATAAGAGTTATTATTCATTAGTAATTGAGGCGAGGGGTCCTGAGAATCTACCATATTTGGAGAAAGATTGTAGGAATTATATCAATAAAGTGAGACGATTGCAACTTGGATAAGGGGATTCTTTTGCAATGCACAATTACTTCTTGAAAATGCAAAAAGATAATTCAAACTTTTTTTACTCGATGGATCTAGATGAACATGATCGATCGACGAATGTTTTTTGGCCAGGTGCGAGGAGTAGGGCAACATTCAAAGAGTTTGGTGATGTAATTACATTTGACGCTACCTACCTGGTGAACAAATATGATATGCATTTGCTCCTTTTGTTGGAGTAAATCATCATGGTCAGTCAACGTTGCTAGGGTGTGGGCTAATTTCCAATGAAAACGCGGAGACATTTACATGACTTTTTGAATCTTGGCTTCAATGCATGGGGGGTTGTCATCCAAGTGCAATAATAACAGATCAAGACAAAGCTATGAAAAAAGCTATTGAGATTGTTTTCCCTAATGCACGTCATCGGTGGTGCTTGTGGCATATTATGAAAAAAGTACTAGAAAATTAAGAATATGAGTCAATCTCAAAATATTTGTCACATGTGGTTTATGATTCATTGACGAAGGAAGAATTTGATGAAGGTTGGAATAGACTTTTGGAGAAATATGGCCTTCAAAGTAATGAATGGTTGTTTGGGTTATATCAAGAGAGAGATCATTGGGTGCCCGCCTTTGTGAAAGATATTTTTTGGGTAGGAATGTCAACCACGCAACGTAGTGAAGGCATGAATGCGTACTTTGATGGGTATATAAACGCAAAGACTACACAAAAGCAGTTTGTGGAACAATACGAGAATGATTTAGCAAAGAAAGTAGAAAAGGAAAAAAATGAAGATTTTCATTCTTTCCACTCTTTCCTCCCATGCATAACTTCGTACGAGATGGAGAAGCAATTTCAACAAGCCTACACAACAACAAAGTTTAAAGAGTTTCAGAGAGAAATATTGAAAAAGATATCTTGTGATTTGAAAAAAGCAAAGGAAGGTCCTTGTATTTCAGAATATATCCTAGATGAAGATATTCCATTTGAAGATGGCCATAGAACTGTAAGTTTTATTGTTTATTTTAGGGAGGATAGTGGTGACTTTAACTGTCAATGTCAATTATTTGAATTCAGAGGGATCTTGTGCAGGCATGTAATTATGGTGTCGATTCACTGAAAGATTCATTGAGTACCTGAAACTTACATTTTGACAAGATGGAGTAAAACTGTCAAAAGGTGCCACACAAAGGTGGGGATTAGTTATGACAATTGGTCAGGAAAAGCCGAAAAACACTGTTTTTACAAACTTTGCAATGCATTTTTTGAGGTCACCCCTTTGGGAGCAATCACGGAAGATAAGTGTGTGAAGATGTTAGCACGGATACAAGACATAAAGTGTGAGTTTGAAGAAATGGAAGAAGTTTGTGGTAACAATAAGCCTACTGGTTGTTCATCATAAATGCTTCATAAGGAATCTACCTTATGTGAAAATGGTGTTGCAATTTCAAAGGAGGGTGTCAATATACTTGATCCAATAGTTTCTCGGCGAAAGGGGAGACCCCCATCCAAGAGGAAGGTGTCAACTTGCAAAAAAGTTGTTATAAAAACGAAGGAAAAAAATAAAAAGAAAGCGAAGACCTTAGCATTGTGTCTCCAACAATTGCAGAAAATGTAGGACTCCAGGTTATATTAGCATGTTTGATTAAATTTGTTTTTTCATATCATGAAATGCCTCAATTATATTACGTTTGATATTGTGTATTAGAAGAATGTAAGCAATGAGTTTTGTTATTTAGGATTCAGAAATGCATCAATCACAAAACAATTGGGAGTCATTTATGGGGCCACACCATCAAAACATGCTTAAGCCTGGAAGTTATACTAATATGCTACTTGGAGGAAGCAATCTAACTATGGGTATTGGATATCATGACCCTTATCTTGGTAACAATTCTGAGGTATGCAATTTATTTTTCTAGTCATGAACTTTTGTTCTACTTGTTATGTATGCACATGATCATTCTCTTTTATTTTTTTTTAGGACCATCAACTTCCATCATGGAAGCCATGTTATGATTTGACATATTGTGGTCCGACAATATTGAAGGTGAACAACACAATGATACCGGAAGACGAGGAAGCTATAGGAGAATAAAAAATTAACCCATTTTGGAACTCATTTTGCTCATTTGGATTTTTTTTGTGTATCATGAACTTGCTGCGAACTTGTTGAACTTGTCATAACTTGACATAGTTATTTGCTGTATTGGAGTCATATTGGTTGAACTTGTCATGAATATTAGTGTTTTTTGCTAGATATTTGCTATATTGGAATCATATTATATATCTTTGGCCACTTGGTTATTTAACGCATATCCTATATCTCTGGCCGCTTGACATAATTGTATTTGTTTTTTGCTCAATTCTTATGTCTGTACTGTGGTCACAAATCTTTGTAATCTACCCCATTTTTATGTTGTGTTTTGAAACAGAGTGACATGCTTTACAAGTTGCCAAGCAATGGCATAAGCCAAATGAATAATCTCTCTGACTAGTTGGTATGTAAATCAACATCAACGAATATATTAAATTAACCATCATCAATCAATTTCAAAATGTGCTTTCACATCGGCAAAAGTAAATTTATTGATTGAGATAATACATGTTCTACACACAATGAAATGCCACATTGTTGGCAGAGGCCAACCTAGGCAACCAAGGCCAAAACACACCATAAAAGTAGCAGTAATATTACTTGGACAAATTCAAAGCAGTAGCAGCTCTTCAGTAATGTAACTTTCTTTGGCCAAGACCAAGCATCACATTGCAATATCGGTACAACCCCACCACATTGGTTGTAGCACCAAAACGAAAAATGGCAATATCCAATATCATTTTTGACTTCCTTGATTGAGACCAAGCATCATCACCCCATATCAGCAAAAGGAGCAGGAAAAAAAAAAAAACATTTCGGTAAAATCATAAACACCTAGGAAATTCATCAAACACTTGGTAGGCACAAGTCACATTTCATCACCGCCGTCGCTGACGAAGACAAAGATAAGTACCAGAAGCCTCACAAATCAATTAGTGCATGGCTTATTAGCTTTCAACAATAAAAGTGCAAAATTGAAGACGAGGTCTAGCGTACCTGTAAAACTCCAAGCTTGCAATTACTTGGCTTGGCAAGAGAGAAAAATTTGAAATTGTAATTGTTTGATTCACCATCAGAATATCCTTTGAATGCTTTCATCAAACACTTGGTAGACACAAGCCTCATTTCATACTCCACAAACCAAAGTGAGACATAAGAGTTACAACTTCAAATTTCTATAGATTTTTCTAAGATGAATCACAAAGAACACTTAAATTTAAAAAGAAAAGATGAGGGCATTTCAAATCTTCGAACATGCTTAATGGCTGTAATTGGTGACTTTAGGATAAAAAATGACGTTAAGACATGGATGATGTGTGGCCGTCGACGATGGTGGCTGATGTACGGTTGTCGACCTCCACTTTCAATGGGTGGTGCCATTGCAGGTGGCTGAGGCATGGGTGAATTTCTCAGGTTTTGGAGTCCGTCTTCTTTTTTCTTTCTGTTTTCTTTTTTCAATTTTCTTTATCCTTTTCTTTGTTTGTTTTATCCACATGAGTATTCAAGGAAGTGGAGCCCCACCACTTCCCACATCAGTTTTGCGGTACAAATGCGGTGGGTTAGGAAGTGTCACTAGCTTTTTCCATTGTGATAAGTACTAGATTGGCATTGTTAATGCTTGAATCGATTCGATATGCTTTATTAGTCTTGTGGACTTGTTTAGTAGTACTACCAATATGCTTTGGGCATTGTCGAATTGAGTTGAATTGTGTTTTATGCGATATTTCAATTTCGTGGATGAAATTCTTTTAAGGATGGTAGAATGTGAGAACCCGAAAAATTTAATTTTTTAAAAATGATTTATAAAAATTGTCCGAAAATTTGATTTAACAAGTGGTTTATTGCAATTTATGCATATATAATGATTAGGAGTTTATTTGTGGTGTATGTTAGATAAGGGGGTCGTGGGTAACATGCGTTACAATTGAGGATGTGAGTGTAATTGGGGGTTTTAAAGCTATATATTAGATTGTTTTGGAAAAAAGTTCATTTATCCACTTCTTTCCTCTCTCTATTCCCTTCACACACACACTCTCTCACTCTCAAAACCTCTTCTCAAATCTTTGTTCCTATATCAAATTCCTCTTGAAAACTTCAAGAATTAGTCCTCTACGGAAGATATCTCAAGCTTGATCGTGTTCATTTCACTTGGAGGGAGTTTATTTCGAGTTCATCCACCATTGGAGCTAGGGCTTGCTTTTGAAGCTCAAATCCTTCGATCCAACACTCTAGGTAGAGATCTCTTACCTCTTTTATGTGTGTAGGACTTGTTGTTGGTGGTTTATGAGCTTGGGTGTTAGTTTAGAGCTTGAAAATAGAAGTTGAGAAAATCTATAGAAAAATCGCACAGCCCCTGTTAGTACCGGTAGTAGTGTCTGTACTACTGGTAGTATTGTATTTTCATATTCATCCCAATTTTGGCAGTCTGTGTTAGTACTAGTAGTAGCGTTTGTACTATCGGTAGTACTGTATATATTTATCACCTAGTTTTGGGCAGTCCCTAGCAGTACCGATAGAAGTGATTTTAGTACTGGTTGTAGCGTCTGTACTACCGGTAGTGCTGTATTCCTGTTTCAGCCAATTTTGGGCAATCCTTGTTAGTACCGGTAGTAGCGACTGTACTACCAGTTGTAGGGCCAGTTCTACCGAAAATTTTGTATTTTTTATTTAAAATTATTATTAAATATTTGAGTTGTTGACCTCTAAGGATAATGCTTGCACATATCTTTGGACGTAATTTTAGGATTTCCACAGCATGATAACAATGCAAGATGTTATGAATTAAGACGATGATTCCAAGACGTGTGCATTAATTAAGTGTTTAAGTTGATGAAATGAACTTGTTATGTAACGCGTGACATGCGCGGGTGTTATGTGACATGCGATATGCATGAGACACTTGAATGATACGATGTATGAACTAGACTCCTCAAAAGGAATGCTAGGATGATTGTACTAGACTCTTTCGGGAATGCTAGGAAGGCCTTGAACTAAACTGCCCGATGGGAATGCTAGGAATAATGAACTAGTCTCTTACGAGATTATTTGGTATGAAAATAGAAATGCACGAGAATGTAATGGATTGGATTAATAACCTATGAGGTGTGACGAATGGTTCTTTTAAACTCATTGATGTTATTGCATGACATGAATCATCTTTCATATTCATGTAAGTTTGGTATAGAGTTCTCTATTGGGTTTGTTAGCTCAGCTCCTCTATTTTTTTTTCAGGTACAACTCTGAATGTTTAGCATCATTCGGCATGGGTGCTTGGACTATGGTATGATTTTTGAAGAGTCGCATGCATGGAGTTATTTAACATCTTTTACTTAACTCTTTTTGATAAGTTGTATTGTAACTCTATCTTATTTTGGTGACATATCTAATGTAATATTTTGAAAACTTTTATTTCATGTAAGTGGTCATTGGGATGAGGTGAACCAATATGTACTTATGATCAAACTAGAACACTTATCTCCTATGTATGGATATTTTGGGAGGATTTCATTGAGTTTTTGGCAAGGATTCTCAAATAGTTGTCCATCTAATTAATTAGTTCTGTTTTAAAAATTGGGGGCGTGACATAGGGTGATTGTTTGTAGCCTTGCGGTGACAATTTTTATTTTTGGGAGATTGGGGTGGAGTTCATTTTATTGTATATGAGTTGTGAGAGTGCGAGAACTTCGGCCACCTTTTTGTAGTTACGTGGGATAATGGTAATGGTCCATGTTAGGGTGACTTACCTTTAGTGGTATGTGACTTTCCGGATGATATTGTGGATTTACACCCATAACAAGAGGTAGAATTTTCAATCAACCTTACGCCTGAAGTCTCACCCCTTTCCATGGTGCCATACTGATTTGCTCCTGCCGAACTGAAGGAGTTGAAGTTTAAGAGTTGCTGAAAATGGGTTTTGTCTGGCCTAGCACTTCACCTTGGGGTGCTCCGGCATTGTTTCCTAAGAAGAATGATGGGTCGTTGTGCTTGTGTGTCGATTACATGCAGTTGAATAGAGTCATGGTCAAGCACAAGTATCCATTACCAAGGATTGATGACCTATTTGAACAACTTAAGGGCTCTTAGGTGTGAGGACATGCGATCCAGGACTTCGTTATTTATGTTTTTAATGTATTTAAGTTTTCAGCAATTTTAGATTAATTGTGTAATTTTGGTCTGTTTGCAATAATTAGAGTTTTGGGCCTAACGTCGATTTGTCTAAACAAGAAAGGTGTTAGTAGGATTAACCTTTTAATGAGTATTTAAGAATTTCAAAACCCTAAAATTATTTTTTTTTAGAAAGTTAGACAGCTTTGTATCAAATCTCAAACCTCTAATTTTGGTGGAGGAGGGCTAATGGGCAAGTAGGAGGGAGAATCTCACAAAATGTTCAACTAGGATATTGTTGCCAGTGTGGAGAGCTTCGAGTAGAGCCCAAGATCAACCAAGTATGTGGAGAGTTTGAAGGATTTCTCAACTTACCAATATTTTTATTGATCTTTGTGAATAAGGAAGGATTTCTTATAGATTTCTATTGCGATGTTGTTTAGATCGTGTTTCTATTATGAGTATATGAGTTAGATATGGATGTGATCGAGCAGGCACATTCTATTGTATTTTTATAGAGTTTTGGATAGTTAGGTCGAACAAACGAGGGCTAGTTTGTGTTTTGTTTGGACAAAATAGAACATACAAATTTAACTAGATTGCTCGAGCGAGCTCCTTAAATTTGCAAAGTTCAATTTTGGATAATAAACATATTTTTGGTGCTTGAGCGCCTACAAGCTGCTCGAGCGACCTCCCAAAAAATAGGAAATTCTTTTTTTTTTAAATCGACACGTTTCTTACTTTTTTTGTCTGTTTACGCTTACTGTTTAGGTATGAAACTACACATTGATGGTTCATATGGTCATGGCTTGATAGTGATTATATTGGATTGGTGTCTTTGTTATTTCGACAGTGGAAGTGTATTTACATATGATCGGGTTGGAGATGTCCCGACAATTGAAGGTGGCTTCTGAAATCTAAGGTAGGGTGCCCATATATTAGGCATGCCCGCGGTGAAATAACGTTAAAATAATACTAGGTACCCGTTGTTTGTAGATATGGCCTACGATGAAAGACTGTTAAATGATTGCATGAGTTGCATGTTGAGTATGATGATGTTAGTTTAATCAACATGATGACGGTGTTATATGATTTCGTACTCAAGCTCCAACTTATATTTTTCTATAAATTAACCATTTACAGGGAATGACGTTACACTGAGGAGTTAGACCTCACATTGAATGTAAGGACTTGTCTTATTTTAATGTTTAAAAACATCTTACGGTGATTAAATCGAATATTGATATGGGTTTGACGAGATAAAAGATGATTTGGATGAGTTTTGATGAAGAGAGGAAGGGTAAATAATGAGTTATGGTTGACTGGCCAGGGTTAGGGAAGGCCGACGTGACTAGTCACACGAAAACAAAATTTTAAAATTTTTGGTTAGTAGGTTGGCATGATCGGTCAGGCTCATAGGCCCTTTTTTCGTGACCAGTCAGGCAGGTAAAACATTTTTGGTCAGTAAGGCCTCCGTGACCGGTCAGGCTCCTTGTCCCCTTTCTCGTGACCGGTCAAGCCAAGTATACGCGTTTTTAAAAAAAAGATGAATCAGGTCTTTTAAAACACAACCCACTCATCTTAAATGCAAATTTCTTCCCCTTCTCTCTCTAGAAAACCTTATTTTCACTTCCTTCCCATCCAAATACATGATCCAATCCTTAGATCCTTCAAATTTCTCCAAGAATCTTTCAATACCCTTTGAAATCTAGCACTTGGAGGTGGGTTCTTGCTTGGAGAGGACTTGGTTGAGCTTCATTCCATCGTTCAAGCTAGCGGTTCGCCATTTGAGTTCATAACTTGGATTTCTCTTCTTGAGGTAGGGATCTTCTTACTCCTCTTACATGATTATGGTTTATTATTGGTGTATTTTGTTTTTACCCTTTGTGTTAAGGGCTTGAGTATGTTTGGGTGTATTTGGGGTTTTTAACTTGAAAGTGTTCATCTTTATGGACTAGATATTATATTTGTTACTTGAAAGAGTTGCAATATGACATCTTTGGTAGAAGCGATGCATCCTACCATTTGGTTCGAATTTACGATCAATACATTGAAACAATGGGAATAATTTACGAATCATGTGGTGTGCAAATACATTGGCCGACGAGATATTGTGAACTAGACTCCCCAAGATGAAGGCTAAGAATATTGTGAGCTAGACTCCCCAATGGGAAGGCTAGGAATGTTATGAACTACATTCCCCGATAGGAAGGCTAGGAATATTATGAACTAGATTTCCTTACGAAATGCTAGAATTATTGTGAACTAGACTCCCCGACGAGATTGCTAAGAAATGAGATTAGGATTCTATGAGAATACTAGGCATGAGATAGCGATAAACGCAAGAATTTGAAAACATATCCAATGTCGATGGGAAGAATTTCGAAGAAAGGGCCTAAGTAGAGTTGGTTCCGATATGATATTGAATTAGTAGAAATTTATATATATTATGTATCTTGTAATGCTTTCACGAAAGTTATGTATTGTTGTTTATCTTATATGTTATGACATTCCATATTCACGTAAGATTTGCATAGAATTTCTTTACTGGGCTCGTTAACTCAACCTTTATTTGTTTTCAGGTCCAATCCTTGATGTTTAGCGTGGAGTTGGCATGGAGTACTTGGATTTTTGAATGACATTCTATGAGTCTCATCCGTGGAGTTATTTGACATCTTTCTATCTATTTTTTGAAAAAGATGTATCATAACTCTAGTTTGTTTGAATGTCCTAACTTTAATGTAACATTCTTAATCTAACTGTTGTAAAATTGTAAGAACTTGGCTTATGTTAAAATGGGGCTTTTGGATTTTTGGTGAGAACCGTGAGATATTTGCAATTTATTATATATTATTGTTATATTAAAATTGAGGGCGTGACATTGAAGAAATTTGGAGTTCCAATAGTTAGGATTTTATTTCAATCTTTATATTTCCATGTTTCGAGTATTTTGATATTTTGATGAGCACCTGTATTTGCATATCTAATCCATTTTAGGCTTGCATGCATGAGTTTTTAAACATTTTCAATTGGTATTGCACGTTAGGTATGTTTGTTTCCTTTGCAGGTAAAACTTGGATTATGAAACATTCCGGGAAGTCTTTGTGACTCCCAAATGGCATACAAAGCTCCTGAGATCGTAAACGAAGCTATTTGCATGATCTTGGCTCGAGATGAAATGCATGGGAACAAACATGACCAAGAAGTCGAGGGTTGAATCCCAAGTTATTGTTGTTTTGTTGATTTCATCTTGATGAAGGTCAATATCATCTGGATGGGATGCTTGGCAAAGGGAGGAAAGACATGCCAATTAGGATTACAAGCCAAGACATTCAGGTGTCAACTTGAAGTATTGAACCAGAAGACCATATCATTCGGATTCTAGAGTTACACCATCTGGATGCCTATCTATGAAGAACCACAGAATTAAACCAGAGGGCCATTTCATTCGGATGAAGGTCAATTTCATCTAGATGACTTACTATTGAATGAAATGAGCTAAAAATTCAGAGGGTTGCTTCATCTGGATGCATCATCTTACCATCCGGATGTTCATTCAAAGGAGACCAGAGTTGAGTGTGCTAGAGCAAAGATTCAACCGGATGTAGTATCAATTCAACCAGGTGACAAATGTCAAAAGGCCTACGGTGAAGGTTCATCCAAATCCTTAAGGAAGATTAAGAGACCAAATTAAGATGATTCATTCGGGTGTACGGCTAATTCATCTAGATGCCATAGAGTCTGGAAGAAGAAGTTTGAGGCAGAACCATTTTTCATCCAAATGGTCCATCAATTCATCCAGATGACTTTGTTTGAACTTAGCCATTTTTGTTGACTTTTAAGCCACCTTTTCTCACCTTTTGCCCACCTTTTTGGACCCCATTTCAAGGGGAATTCTTGAGGAATTGTGAGGACCAGTTAGAGGCAATCATTGGCACACTTTGAGGTCATCAAATGGGGGTTTGAAGCAAGCCTTGAAAGAGAAGTTAGATATGACCTAGGAACTTGGACTTAGCTTATGTGTTGGTAGATATATTGTTGTAATAGTGAGTTAGTTTTTATTATTTTAGTTCATATTCTACAAGTTATGGACATCAAAGTTTTTATCTAAGTTTTTCACGAGTAAGAAAGAACTAGAGAAGTGAGAAAGAGGTCAATTGTTCTTGTACTAGTTCCTTTGAAGTTTATTGAAGATGAAGATTTCATCTTTATCTGCCAAGTTCAAGCATAGTTGTACTTATGTTTTTCATGTATTTCATTTCTTTTACAATGTTTATTTTGAATATGTCAGACTAAATCTGTGAGATTATGATCTCACTACATCAGAGAGATTGTCAGAGTTCATAGGATACCAGTATACATCATATTAGATCGAGATCCAAGATTAACATTAACATTTTGGCAGAGTTTACAGAAGTTATTGGGGAAAGATCTCTTGTATGAGCACCGTCTTTTACACATAGATAGATGATGAATCATAAAGGACCATACAGACCTTGGAGGACATGCTCAGAGACTTATGTCAGATTTTTGAGGAGACTAGGAAAAACACTTACCACTAGTGAAATTCGTGTACAACAATAGTTACTAGGCAAGTAACGAGATGG
Organism: Arbutus unedo; assembly: GCA_014822125.1. Taxonomy (NCBI): domain Eukaryota; kingdom Viridiplantae; phylum Streptophyta; class Magnoliopsida; order Ericales; family Ericaceae; genus Arbutus; species Arbutus unedo. The sequence goes on along the minus strand of JABCMJ010014680.1, from coordinate 13,829 downwards.
CCTTGTACGAATCACTCTATGGACGACCATGTTGATCACCTATTTGTTGGACCGAAGTGGGAGAGACTTGCCTAATGGGACTAAACATTATGCATGAGGCTACAAAGAAGGTGAAAGTCATTTGACAGTGACTGTTTATAGCACAATGCAGACAGAAGAGCTACACACATAAGAGGACCATATCCTTGACTTACAACGTCGGGGATCACGTTTCCTTGAAGATCTCGCCTCACCATGAGATTATCAATTGTAGGAAGAGAGAGAAGCTATCATCGAGCTACATTAGACCATTTGAGATCTTACAGCACATAGATAAAGTCGCCTATCATTTAGCACTTCTACCTCATATTGATCGTGTGCACAACGTGTTCCATGTATCAATTCTCTGAAAATACATGGCATATCCCACCCATATCCTCAATTGGGAAGAAGTCAACATTGATGAAAATACAACTTATGAGCATCACTCCATACGCATCATCGATCACGAAGAGAAGACCTTATGAGAAATGATCATTTATCTTGTATGAGTGTTATGGCATCACCGCAACATCGACCAATCTACATGGGAGTGAAAAGACGTAATCCGAGCCAATCACCCACATCTCTTTAAGCATGACACTTTGTAAATTTTGAGTATGAAATTGTTCAAGTGGATAGTTGTAAAGACATCAATATTTTAAATCACAATAATAATTTTTTGAGTATTAAATTCATTTTTTCACGCATTTATATATATATATATATATATATATGTAGATATATATATATATCTATATATAGATATATATATATCTATATATATATTTGATTGCATGTTATTTACATGCATCTTTCATGTATAAGTTGCATACATGTAATCGTAGTCTATACATTTTACATACATTATTATCAACTACATATATATATCTGTGTGTGTGTGTGTGTGTATTATATGCTTGATGCATGCATTACATAATTATACGTTTATATATTATAGATATAGTATCTGCCGTGTGTGTGTGTGTGTGCAGATCTCTCTTTTTTGATCAAATTTTGATGATCTGAATCATTTAATATATTTAAAACATAGTTTTAAGGGTATGCACAAAAAATCAGCTCAAAATATTATCAAGAAGGACTTGATCCAAATAGTTTTTCATAAAACTATTCCTGTCAGCATTTATGAAAAACTGCTTAAATCAAGCCCTTCTCAATATTATTTTGAGTCGATTTCTCATGAGTGCCCTTAAAAATATATTTTACACGCATGTTGTGGTGCCATTGTCGCAGAGCTAAGCTTCGCAACATTTTAACACTTGTAACATAATTTGCATTTGTGAATATTTGTTTTCGTTGTTTTTTATTTGATTTTTTGTTTAAGTTGTGTTAGGAAGTGTTATAGGAAGTGCATATTGTGCATGAGCCATTACATTTGTGATCTTACCACTAGGCTTGTACGTTTTCACAATGCCCCCACAATGGCTAAAAAGGAAGGAGTTGAGGGAGATCACATTCAAACTATGATTATTTGAATCTTTGCATGTAACTATGCCATCATGCATAGAACCTATTGTGCCTATTGTTGGGGCTAATCGGTAAAACCTAACATGTCACATTTGATTCCTTGCTTTCCTGGGATGGAGTCTAAAAATCCCTATCGGAACGTTAAGGAATTCGAGGAAATAGTCAATACCATGTGTCCTATGGCTCTCCAATTAGAATCAGCCAAACTTAAACTGTTTCCTTTTTCGCTAAAAGATAGGGCCAAAAGCTGGTTTCTGTCTTTGTAATCGAGCTCTATACCATCATGGACCAAATTGCAAACGATATTTTTCAACAAATTCTTTCTTATGCATCGTATTGTGAGTTTAAAGAAGCAAATTCAAAATTTTACAAAAAATCCAAATGAGTACTTTTGTCATTGTTTGGAGAGGTACAAAGAATACATAGAGGTTGTGCCTCACCATGGTTACAAAGATTGGTAGATAGTGAGCGTTTTCTATGAAAACACTTCCGCTTGAAATCACCAATTCATTGATATGATGTGTAACAGTGAGTTTTTCAATAAGCAACCAGTCGCAGCAACAAATGCTTGTTCGAGGATAACCATTCATTGGATTACTCTGATCCCAATGATCAGTCAAACAAAAGTAGTATGCCCAACCAAACTGTCATGGGCAAATATGTGCTTAAAGAGGACACTGACTTCCACAGAAAGCTTGATCAAATTATTAAGAAACTTGAAAAGCTAGAGGTCAATAAAGTCCAAAGAGTTCTATCTTCCAATCTCTGTGTCATTTGCGAGCACCATGGGCATACCACTTAGGAATGCCCCATGTTACCTGCCTTTATGGAGGTGTTGCATAGAACTAACCAAGCCGAGATTAATGTCCTTAATCAAGGACAAAAGTCTTATAAATCACCATATTCCAATCCATAGAATCCTGGGTGGAGGAACCATCCTAACTTTGACTGGAGGAATCAAGAACAAGTTGTACCATCTCAGGGCCCACCTAGATTTCAACAATAAGGCCCATCCTATTCTAAGAATTAGGGCCAATCTGGTTACCAAAACCCATGTCAGACCTACCATTCTAATGCTTATTCTCAAAGGTAGGGACTGCTATTGTACCAGCCAAACAATCAGAATTTCAATCCCTCTAAACCTTTTATGGGTCCAAACAACCATGCAAAAAGAATTTTGGAAGACATGCAAATGTTCATGCAAGGGTAGACCAACATAAATGAGTAGAATTCTCAAGTTATCGGGGACGTCTGATCCCAATTAACTAAGTTGACCCCCTCCTATCCAACCATGGGCTAATTCTCAAGGCCAACATTTTGTGAGTGGTTCTGCCTTGTCCAATTCTAACATGGAACAAACCAAGTCCATTACTAGTTTAATTGAGGAGCAGGAAGGAAGTTGACAAGACTATGCTACCAAAACACGTCCCTCCTCAGCCTCCCATTCCTGTTTCTAGTCCTAATTTTGATGAGCTGGCTGCTGATTCATTATCACCTTCCACTTTTAATCCTACTGATGTTCCAGTTGAAGACCCTATTGTCTCCACTTGTCCTATCCCACTACCATGTCCACAAAGATTAAGGGTTCATCCAAAAAACAAACATAGTGCTTAGATATATGAGTTGTTCGAGCAGGTCAAAGTGAATATCCCATTGCTGGATCCAATTAAACAAATACCTTCCTATGCAAAATTTTAGAAAGACTTATGCACCATCAAGGGCAAACATAATGTGCAAAAAAAGGTATTCTTAACCCAGCTAGTAAGCTCTATTATTCAAACCCCCATCGGTCTAAAATATAAGGACCTAGGTTGTCCTACGCTATCTGTTCGCATAGGGGAAAAGAGAGTAGAGAAAGCCCTTCTTGACTTGGGGGCAAGTGCTAACCTATTGCCTTACTCTGTGTACGAGCAACTTGGTTTGGGAGAGATGAAACCAACCTCAATAACCCAACAATTGGAAGATAAAGTGTGAGGATGCGTAGAAGATATGCTTGTATAGGTAGACAATTTTGCCTATCCTGTGGACTACGTTGTGCTAGACACTTGTCCAATGTCCAATTTACAACCCCAAACTCCCATCATACTCAAGAGGCCTTTCTTGGCTACTTTTGATGTTGTGATTCATTGGTGAAATAGGTGGTTGAACATGACACTTAGAAATATGACGTTAGAATTGAATATCTTTAACGTTTCTACTCAAATGGGGGACAACGATAATGCTCGTGATGTCAGTCTCATTGACAAACTTGTCCAAGAACACCTGGACAATCATCTGTTCTTTGATCTCCTTGAAACCTATCTAACTGCCAAAGAGGCAACATTTGTTGATTCATCAAAAGAAGAATACATTTATTCGCTTCTTGACTTCAACGAAAAGCGAGTTTTGGGCGCCGAGAGGTGGCTACCCACTTTTGAAGAATTTCCACAAACTAGACCCAAAACTCTTCCGTCAAGCATCCAACCCCTATGTTAGAACTTTAAAATCTTCTTGAAAATCTGAAGCATGCTTTCCTTGGTGAGCCAGAGAGCTTTCCAGTTGTCATTTCTTCAAACCTAGAAAGTCACCAAGAAACAAAATTGTTGGAATTATTGAAAAAACATCAAGCAGCTATTTGTTGGATGATAGTTGACATCCGAGGGATTATTCCCTTATTGTGCACCTAATGCATATATTTGGAGAAAGATGTCAAGCCTTCTCATCAACCCCAAACGAGATTGAATGCTATTATGAAAGATGTGGTTCAAGAAGAAGTGTTAAAATTGCTTGATGTCAGGATCATCTACATGACCACAGTTAGCAAATGGGTGAGCCCAATTCAAGTTGTCCCTAAGAAATCTGGCATAAAAATAGTCAAGAATGAGAATGATGAACTCATATGAACATGTGTCACCATGGGTTGGAGAGTTTGCATAGACTATAGAATGCTGAATGCAATTACGAGAAAAGACCACTTCCTTCTCCCCTTCATTGATCAAATACTTGAATGGGTAGATGGTCATACTGATTATGGCTTCTTGGATGGCTATTCAGGATATAATCAAATAGAGGTCTCTTTGGAAGCCCCGGAAAAAACCACCTTCACGTGCCCCTATGGAACATTTGCATATAGGCGCATTCCCTTCGGCTTGTATAATGCTCCAGGAACCTTTTCTTGATGTATGATGGAGATTTTTAGTGACATGATTGAGAAGATTGTTGAGATATTTATGGATGACTTTACCATCTATGGAGATTCATTTCTATCTTGCTTGGACAACTTGGAACACATTTTAATTGGCTGTGAAGAAAAGAACATGGTGCTTAATTGGGAGAAGTGCCATTTTATGGTCACGCAAGGCATGTTCCAAGGCCACATTGTGTCATCCAAGGAATCGAGGTGATTAAATCCATAGTTGAACTAATATCCAACCTTCTCACTCCAAAGTGCCTGAAGGATATCTGCTCATTTCTCGGGCAAGCAAGCTTCTAATCTCATGACCACTGTTTTGTCTTCTCTCTAAAGACACTCCATTAAAGTGGACCACTCGTTGCAGGCAGGCATTTTCAAAGTTGAAAGTTAGCCTTACTACTCCTTCGATCATGTAGTCTCTGGATTGGAGTCCACCATTTGAGCTAATGTGTGATGCTAGCAACTATGCTATTGGCGCTATTCTAGGCCAACATAAGGAAAAGGTTCCTTACATGATTTGAAAAACTCTAAATGAGGCCCGGTTGAATTACACGACTACTAAAAAAGAGTTGTTGGCAGTTGTCTTTGCGTTGGACAAATTCAGATCCTATCTTATTGGATTTCCTATCATGGTTTCACTAACCACCCATCTCTTAAATATTTGCTGACAAAACAGGACACCAAGGTGCATCTCATTCGTCAGATCTTGCTCCTGGAAGAATTCATATGATCATAAAGGATAAAAAAGGAGTTGAGAATATGGTAGCAGATCATCTTTCATGCCCTGAATTCGGGGATAAATCTTCTAAACTACCCATTCTTGACACCTTCTCAGATATGCAGACCTCTTAAACTATTTGGCCACATGACAACTTCTTAAAAATTGCACTCCTCAAGATAGGAGAAAATTTTTAAGGGAGGTGAGACACTTTGTTTTTGACGATCCTTACCTTTTTAAATTCTGCACTGATCCAAATTATACGAAGGTGTGTGTCGGATGAGGAGCAAAGAGATATTCTAGTCTTCTCCCACATTGACGCACATGGGGGCCACTTCTTATCCAAGAAAACCGCTGCTAAAATTTTGCAATGTGGTTTCTGTAGCCCACCTTATTTAAAGAGGCGTTCGAATTCTGCAAAGCTTGGGTGCTCTAACCCGCAGGAACACGATTCCTATGTCCCCCATTATTGTCATTGAAATGTTTGATTTTTGGGAAATAGATTTCATGGGACCTTTTCCTATCTCCTTCGGACACCAGCTCATTTTGCTTGCAATTGATTATGTGTCTAACTGGGTTGAAGCTGTCCCCACTAGAACCAATGACCACGAAGTGGTGGTCAAATTTTTGAAGAAAAATGTGCTATCCAGATTTAGGATGCCTAAAGCTATCATCAGTTATTAGGGCACTCATTTTTTGCAATCGTCCTTTTTAAGCTTTAATGAAAAAGTATGGTATCAACCATAAGGTGTCCACAGAATATCATCCACAAACCAACAACCAAGTTAAGTTGGCCAATCAAAAGATTAAGAACAGCCTTGAAAAGGTGGTTAACCTTATTAAAAACGATTGGTCAGTTCGACACTTTATAGGCTTACTGCACTGCGTATAAAAGTGTCTTTGGTATGTCTCTATAGAGAATAGCTTATGGCAAAGCTTTCCATTTGCCTATCGAAATGGAGCACAAAGCCTATTGGGCTATTAAGCAGCTAAATTTTCGTTTATCTCAAGTTGGAGCCCATAGGAAGCTTCAATTGAATGAATTAAAAGAGTAGCAACAAGATGCTTATAACAATGCCAGTGTATATAAGGCCAAAGTAAAAGCTTTTTAAGACAAAATTATTTTGAGGAAAACCTTTACGCTGGAACATAAAGTGTTGTTCTTGTCTTCATTTATTACCTAGGAAGCTACGATCTCATGGACTGGTCCATATATTGTTAAAACTGTATTCCCTCATGATGCTGTTGGAATAAAAAATCCATCGAATGAAAATCAATTGAAGGTGAATGGCTGCCACCTAAAACCTTTCATCGAGAATTTTGAACAAGCTTTCCATTTGCCCGTTAAAATGGAGCACAAGCCTATTAAGCAGCTAAATTTTTGTTTACCTTAAGCTGGAGCCCATAGGAAGCTTCAATTGAATGAATTAAAAGAGAAGTGACAAGATGCTTATGACATTGCTAGTGTTTATAAGGCCAAAGTGAAAGCTTTTCAAGACAAAATTATTTTGAGTAAAACCTTTGGGCCGGGGTAAAAAGTGTTGTATAATTCTCGTCTTCATTTATTCCGTAGGAAGCTACGATCTTGGTGGACTAGTCCATATATTGTTAAAACTGTATTCCCTCATCGTGCTATTGAAATCAAAAATCCATCAAATGAAAATCAATTCAAGAGTTTCGAATCTGAAGAATCCGTAGAGGAGTTGGTTGCTCCTGATTATTCTAGTTAGTGATATTGCATGAAGTCAAAGAGACTATAAATGTATGGAGTTTGAGATACCTTTAGTGTTCGCCGTGCTCGAATAGCCTTTTGATGATCTCGTATAGCCACCTTGTTGAAGCTATGTATTGTAGTACCTTAGAGGTTGGCTCTGACGGCAAGAGCGTAATTAACAACGAGAAATCTATCCTAACCATCTGACTTAAATGTTCAAACTCATTGGAGATTGCTTCAAAGCGAAGTGGCGGGTAAGGAATTTGGCAACCCTAAAGGGAGTGGTAGCCTATTAGACAATGGTGTCACTTCTCAAGATATCATCGAATCCTATGCATACTGTCCTTCCAACAAAAAGGAAACCACAGTCTTTTTCAAGGGAGAAAAGTCCTACCCATGTCTTTCGCATGAAGAAAGTAGTGGATAATTTAGTGTTTATCTTTCTTGTTGTTTGTTTTTATGCCTTGTTTTTGGACTAACTTGTTAATCATTTGTTGTTGTTGTTGTTGTTGTGAAGTCATTTTTACTCATGGTAGGTAGTTGGTTGTTATGTCTTTGTAGGATGTACATGCTACCACATCAGCCTTTGTACTTCGGATCTAAGTTGGTGTGAATAAGGCATTTAGGAACCCAAAGCCATGGGTGCAACTATGTCTTGCAGTTGTCAGTCCAATAAAGCACCGGTGATGATCCTATGTGACTAACTGTGGTTGTACAAGTAGGAGCCAAAGGTGTGTATGTGAGTGAGGTTGATCCTAAATAGTGGAGATTTATTTTTTTCTCAATCATATCACATGACGTTTTATTTGAAATCTCCATTTATTGTTTTGATAAATGCTACGCTCTAAAGTATGTTGACATGTGAATGCATTAAGTTGAAATTCATAACACACAAGGGAAATGATTCGAGGCCATATTCCACGACTAAAACCACATATGAGTCCCCTAGACCTTAATTTTGAGCCAAGCCCATACCATTTTATTATGCAAATCATTAGATAACTAGTTGGTATAAGGTGTTAAGAGTGTGTGGTATGTGAGTATTCAATGGTATCAACACAATGGCGATATTTCATCCAGATGGTGGTCCTATTCCTTCCGGATGCCCTTCTGTTATAGCCAAGTTCAACAAGAATAATTGATGTTTTCATTTAGATGATGGGTGTAGTTCATCCAGATTCCCTATAGGTAAAGTGATATTTGGTTTGTGATCCAGATGTTTGAAGTGCAAGCAAGGATTGAAAATTCCAGAGGAGAATTTCATCGGGATGAGGGGTAATGCCATCCAGATGAATAACAGTTTAGAAATTAGTGAAATGAGACAGAGGGTTATTTCATCAAGATGGCCAACGATGCTTCCGGATGACCAGTGCAGAATTGAGCTATAGTAAAGACAGAGCCATCATTCATTCAAACGATTTGAAGTAATCTGGATGGCCTACCTTTCTAACCAAGCTCTAGTTTATCATATATCCAATACATCTGGATGAAATCCTTATTCATCGAGATGCCCCACAATTTTAAAAACCCAATATTGAACCAGAACCTCATTTCATTCGGGTGGCCCTTAAATTTATCCAAATGATCGAGCGTTATTCTAGAAGGCCAATTGAATCTATAAATACATTTTCCACTCCAAAAAATTCATTTCATTCGATCATTAGAGCAAAGGGAAAGAGGAAGCAGAGCGATATTCCAAACGGTGCAATGGTTGGTCTTTTCCCATCATCTTCAACCACCATTCTCTCTCTCCACCATCGCAAGAGCAAGACCAGGTGTGATAGTCTAGGGTTTCTACATCTTTGGGGATTTCAAACCAAGTGAGTATCCATTCTCTCCTTCAATTTTTGAATACAGATCATGTCAAAGAGGCCTTCTATTAGTGTCAAATTCTAGGAACCAATTGTGGGTTCCCTAGATAACAACAATAGCTCGAATGAGGAAAGAGGAAGTACTGATGAACACTTAATGCCTATGGCTGTGAGGGTTGCAGTAGGAAATTGATAGGGTCCATGAGGGAATGCCAATAGAAATGGGTGAATTTTCTACCCAATCCAAAGTCAAATCCAAAGCCCCTTCTAAAACCCCAATCAAACCTACACGAAAACTTACCCCAAAAAGGAAAACTACTAAAACACCCATTGAACAACAAATCAATGGGGAGTCCCAAGGACGTGTTGAGGAGGTTGAGAGTAGTTCCCCAAGTGAGGAGAGGTTGGTCTTGCCGTGGGCCAAACTTGTGATAGCCAAAGAGAAAGAAAAAGAAAAGGTTGTAGCCACATCCCAACCCAAGTCCACATCCCCTTCAAAAGCCCCATTTAAACCTACCTCTACCAAGCCTACGAAGAAGGTCAGTTCAAAGCGGAAACCACCCACTAAATCCTCGGGGTCGAAATTGAAAAAATAAAAAGTAAGTGAGGAGGAGGAGCAGGAGAAAACAAAATGGGACAATAAGGTAGAAGAGAAAAACATTACGTGTGGGAGGCAATAGACCAAGAGAGTCTTACATTGCTCAATAAAGTTGCTATGGAGTTGGTAACCAGAAAATTGAATTAGTTCTTTGAAGTGGTGGAGGGGTATGTGAGAGACTAAGTAGAAGAATTTTATATGCGCATTCATTTGAATGGGTCAATTTAGAAGAGCCCTGTATTGAGAGTAAGGTGAGGGGTAAAACCATTTTGGGAGATGGCGGCTCAAATCTCGCAATACCTTGATTTTTCAATTCCTAACCGTGAAACTGTGGACATTACCAAGTATGCCTTTGACCGAAGGGAGTTTAACAACCAATACTATGTTGATGAGGTGTATGAGGACCCATCAACTTTTATTGTCCAATTCATTTTGGGTTCCTTAAAAGAGGATTATCAATTGTTGAACAAGATGGTAAAGTACATCATCTACCCCTTGGCTCAAGAGAAGAAACCACCACTAAGAACCATATGATTTATGCACGCAATGATGTTGCAGGCGGTGATTGACTTCGAGAAGGTAATATTTCATGAATTATGCCATTTTAAAAGTGCCACGGTGAGCACAAATATGATCTTTTCGGCAATGATAACACACTTTTGTGAAGAAGAAAGAATTAAAATTTTTAGGAATCAAATGATAACAGGAAACCTGGGACCAATCAATGCTTCATCATTGCAAAAAAGTCGAAGATTTTCCATGCCAAAAACCCCACAATCCAAACAAACTCCATCTCCACCAACCACTTGTCAAACTCATACTACCCCGGGGACTTCATCTAACCAAACTCATTTAGACCTCTCGAGAACCACTCTTATAACACCTTCTTCCACCCAATCTCGAGGCCCATTTTTCATCCAACCGGCTCCACTAGCATCCGAGTTCAAGTTGAGCAATGGACAAAAGAAATGTACGCACGATAGGTGAGGTTAATAGAGACCCAAAGGGTGATTATCGGTGAGATACAAAAGGAGAGGGAACAAAGTGAGAAGTTTTGGGGGGAAAGCACTGCAAAATTAGAAAAACATGGGAAGATGATGGAGTTTATGTTGTGAGGGATAGAGGAGTTGACGGGAAGAAATTTGAGGAAGAGAAAGAAGAATATATATATATATATATAGGGAGAGAGAGAGAGAGAGAGAGAGAGAGAGAGAGAAATGAAGCACAACATGTTGGGGGGACAGTTGACCCTATAATGGCTAGCACCGGGGTGGATACAAAGGCCAGAGTGTCCACTATTGACTTGATTGATGAGGAGAGGAATCGGCCTATAGAGCAGATAATGGACCCATAGTACACCCTCTAGTTGGTGACATACCTAACCCATATGCAGTAGGAAGAGTAGAGCAGGCAGATGAGGCCCATGAGGTGGAGCTTGTGATTCCATTGGCGATACAGTATCCCTTGCCAACACCTCTAGCACCAGCTGAGCCTTGATACCACACCAAGCCACAGTGTTGTTGGATAGTTTTTTTTATGATTATGGATTATGCTTTGCTTAGGGATAGATTTAGCCAGTGGATATGTGTTGTCTTTGTTTGTATTTAGTAGTTATTTTGACACAGCAGGCAAATGAGGCCCATGAGGTGGAGCATGTGATTCCACTGGCGATACAGTACCCCTTGCCAGCACCTCTAGCACCAGTTGAGCCTTGATACCACACCAAGCCACAGTGTTATTGGATAGTTCTTTTTTATGATTATGGATTATGTTTTGCTTAGGGATAGATCAAGTCAGCGGATATGTGTTGTCTTTGTTTGTATTTAGTAGTTATTTCGACACGGTGACGCCATGCATAGTAGTTTAGGAGTAGTAGCAACTTTGGGTAGAATGACCCCAACCACTTTTTGTATGAGTCGACACTCGTTTTGTTACCTAATCATTTTGGTAACGCATGATCATTTCATGTTAATGAAAGTCCTCAGTTGATCTCGTGATTGTTTTGGAAGTTGTTGAATGCATAGTATTTTTGCTCTACTATTGCATTATTATTGCGCATTATCTTGGGATATGTATTTAAACTTTCTGTTGAGTGATTTTCCTTGTGAGATTTATTAGAAAGGTTAGAATCAAGATTCGTGTTGATCTTTCATACCTTGCATGCACATAATAGCTTGAGTTGTTCAATTGAATTCATGGTTAGGTTGCATAGCGAGTACGGGTAGCATGTAAATCATATTCATTGTGTTCATGAAACAAAGTGATGGTATATGACTTGTTACTTATACGTACTGGGGATGTCAATTGTTTATGTTGTTTACCATTGTTCGTCATTAGTTTTCATTTTGAAAAGTTGTCGGGGGCTAGCAACCCTCAAGTTGGGGTGTGTGATGAGCACGTGCATTTGCGTATCTAGTAGCTCATCGGATCCATTTTAAGCTTAAGTGAGTGAGTATTTACATGTTTGTAATTGATATTACACGTTAGGTATGTTTGTTTCCTTTGTAGGTAAAACCTAGATTGTGAAACATTCCAAGAAGTCTTCGTGACTCTTGGATGGCATACAAAGTTCCGGAGATTGGAAATAAAGATATTTGCATGATCGTGAATCCGGATGGAATGCATGAGAACAAACATGACCAAGAAGCCGAGGGTTGAATCCCAAGTGATTGTTATTTTATTGTTGATTTTATTGATTTTATCTGGATGAATGTCAATATCATTCGGATGCAATGCTTGGCGAAGGGAACATAGGTATGCTGTTTCATATTGCCAGCCAAGGCATCCAGATGTCAGTTTGCAGTATTGAACTAGAAGACCTTTTCATCCGGATTCCAGAGTTACACCATTCGGATGCCTATCTGTGAAGAACCACAAAATAAAACCAAAGGGCCACTCAATCCAGATAAAGGTTAATTTCATCCGAATGACTTACTATCAAAGGAAATTAACCAAAAATCCAGAGGGATGTTTCATCCAGATGGTAAGATGGATGCAACATCTTACCATCCAGATGTTCATTAAAAGGAGACCAAAGTTGATTGTGTGAGAGCCAAGATTCATCCGGATGCAGTATCAATTTATCCGGATAACAAATGTTAATAAGGCAGGCCTATGTTGAAAATTCATCAGGATCCTAAAGGAAGATTAAAAGACTAGATGAGGATGATTAATTTGAATGTAAGGCTATTTCATCTGGATGCCATAGAGTCAGAAAGAAGCAGTTTGAGGTAAAAATATCTTTCATCTGAATGGTCTATCAATTCATCTGGATGACTTTGTTCAAACTTTGCTATTTTTTATTGACTTTCAAGCTACATTTTTCTCACATTTTGCCCACATTTTTGGACATATTTTCAAGGCAAATTTTGGAGGAATTGTGAGGATGAATCAGAGGCAATTCTTGACACACTTTGAGGTCATCAAATGAGGGTTTAAAGCAAGTCTTGGAGGAGAAGTTAGAGATGACCTAGGAACTTGTACTTAATTTTGTATATTGGTAGACATATTGTTGTAATAGTGACTTAGTTTTTGATGTCTTAGTTCATATTCTAGAAGTTTTGGATATTATCTAAGTTTTTCACAAGTCAAAGAGAGTTAGAGAAGTGAGAAAGAGATCAATTGTTCTTGTACTAGTTCCTTTGAAGTTTATTGAAGATGAAGGTTTCATCTTCATTTCTCAAGTTCAAGCATAGTTGCACTTACGTTTTTCATGTATTTCATTTCTTTTGCAATGTTTATTTTGAATATGTTAGGTTAAATGCATAGGCTTGGTCATGGGATAACCTTCATCCCATGTCTTAGGTATGTCGATGCCTTCTTCAAATGATTTTCAAAGTTTGTTTTAAGGTGAGTATGGTTCCACCTTTTGAGCTTAAGATGAAGTGTTAAAATCTTGATTGGGTGTGCACGAAGTTCTTTTTGGTACATCTGATTCTTGTTTCCATGTCCTTCATACTTAGACTTATTGTCTAGGGACAAATTCATCTTGCAACGCCTTTTTGTTGTTCGCTTATCAGAAGCATGTAGAATTCAGTACGCGTACAAGGAGGAGGGGCAAAAGTGTAATTTTCTACACATGCGCAACATAGGCGCAGCATTGCACTGTTCATGGCACTGTTCATGCGCAACTATGGCGCAGGTATGGAGGAAAAAAAATAATTTCGTTTTGGCTAATATCGAACGGATTAGTCGGTTAAATAAATAATATCAAACGAGTGATTAGGGTTTTACTTTTTTCTATAAATACAGAGGTTTGCATCTGAAATGAGGGACGTTTTTTTTAGAGACAGAAAGTTTTATATGCAGAG